>SZWC01011677.1:21785-36420 GCA_023375785.1 Penium margaritaceum
TACTATGTTTGACCCCTATTAAGAAGCAGCCCATTACTTTTGAATCCCTCTGACTTCTCAGAGTTGTTTGTTTAAGCAAACACTCACGACGTAGTATCACACACGTTGCTCAAATCGAGTGCCTAAGACCTCACATATGCCTAGTTTTGTTTCTCACTAATGTACAGGTCAAAAAGTTCTCATCGATGTGAATTTCCTACTAAGCAAAGATACCCATTTTTCTCGGTTTTCATCGTATGATGTTCACAGGTATCAGGTATGAAACATTGTCCTACTTAACCATCCACATTGTGCTAAGTGGAAAAAACATATAGTTTGTCCTTTCTTGTTTGAAAGCACAAAATTGGTAGAAACATAAGCAAAAGACTTGCATATGGCCTTTCTGGTAGGGCCTTTTGCTGATAATATCGTAGCCTTTGTGATCTCATAGTTTGCAAATAGAAGGTACATACCCTGCGGGGCACATTGTTCCCTGGAAAGTGATTTTGGAGCTTTCACTACCCTAAACGTGAAGTGATGAGTATACAAGAGGGCAGAATGATTTTGTACCCCTGGTTCTGGAGAACAAGCCTGATTCCCCCCTCCCTCATAACAATGAACCCCATTCATCCCTCCGTTGGAACAATAAGCCCCATTCGCCACTACGTTGGAAGAATAAGCCTCATTCGCTCCTGCCTGAGAACAATCAGCCTCATTTGCCACTGCCTTGGAACAATGAGTCCCATGTATCCCTTGCCATNAAGAGGGCAGAATGATTTTGTACCCCTGGTTCTGGAGAACAAGCCTGATTCCCCCCTCCCTCATAACAATGAACCCCATTCATCCCTCCGTTGGAACAATAAGCCCCATTCGCCACTACGTTGGAAGAATAAGCCTCATTCGCTCCTGCCTCAGAACAATCAGCCTCATTTGCCACTGCCTTGGAACAATGAGTCCCATGTACCCCTTGCCATTGTTGGGCTCTCGGTAAGTGGTGTTTTTTTTACACGTTTCATGGTTTTCACGGTTGTCTTCGTCCATACACATGTCATGCATGTATGTGTGTCTGACATGAAGGTCCGACGCCATGAACACTTTTACAAGCTTGTTTAGGGTAGGTACAGTTCTACGGAGATATTGTACTGTGAAAATGGGATTATACACTCCTCACCTTCATATTCATTCAGTGATGGTACATTTTCTTCCATTTCGTTGAATTCAACAAACCAAATTTCAGCATGTTAATGCTGTGAACGTGAAGTTCGTCATTTTCCCATCTAAGTACACCTTTTGCTACTAGGGGCCAAGAGCTACCAGGCGTTCATGCAGTGACACGGATACATGCTGCCAAACCAAAGAGTTGCCAAGCCAGCTCAGTTCATCATAAGAAGCCAAAATGATTGTGCCATTGAACCCTTTGACAGTTTTCATTGTGCCAACTACCGCAGGATCGTATTGTGACCTCGTTGCAACTTCCATTCTTGCAAACGCCAGTCGATAAGGACATGCGCAAGGGTATGAGGCTCCATGCCCAGAAGTATATTGCGGCAAAAAGTTTCCTGACATCTCCATAGTTCACTATGCTTTGATTGTGCGGCTACAGCACGCGATGTCCCCCCGTCNATGCTGCCAAACCAAAGAGTTGCCAAGCCAGCTCAGTTCATCATAAGAAGCCAAAATGATTGTGCCATTGAACCCTTTGACAGTTTTCATTGTGCCAACTACCGCAGGATCGTATTGTGACCTCGTTGCAACTTCCATTCTTGCAAACGCCAGTCGATAAGGACATGCGCAAGGGTATGAGGCTCCATGCCCAAAAGTATATTGCGGCAAAAAGTTTCCTGACATCTCCATAGTTCACTATGCTTTGATTGTGCGGCTACAGCACGCGATGTCCCCCCGTCGTGGCTCTGCACCCAGTCCAATCCCATTCAACATCGTTTTGTGGTCATTGATCTCGGCCGTCATCAGCCATTCCCCTGCTACAGCTGCATCGTGCATGACTGCGGTATGGTGGTCCAACTCACAGAGAAGACTGGCAAGACCGTTTTGGCGGGCATATGGGATGTATAAGCGTGCAACATTGTGAAAAATATATCGGCCATTTCAGATGGCTTCCCAACTTTAGGCGTGGCGTCTAGCCACGCGACCAACTCCTGACGAGAATGATTTGCCCCTCCTTGTCGCACTTGCTCCCCAGTGGTATCTCCACAACCCTCTGTCATATAACACACCAGGCACGTTTGAGGATGTCATGTTCTGGTTGGACCAGGATTGGAACGATGACTAGTTTCAGAGGAGGTTGGATGAGTGGGACGCACTTCCACATAACCAACTCCCCAATGTGCCATCCCGTGCTCCAAGGTCTCCAGATATCTGGGAAGTCAAACCGGTTCGGTATAGCATGGGGGGCCGTCGCATCCTGTCCCTCCCACATGTACACCTCGGCAATTCCCGTGTTACTTCCTGCTAGTACATCTTCTTTTCTTTACCAATTGCCCATGCCGTCTGGATGCTTTTCTATTGAAATTCATATTCTTCCTGTCTATCTTGTCATGCGCTCGTTTGGACAAGTCATTTGGATGACAAACCATGTCACACACCGAAGATGCACAAGGAGATTGAGAGGGAACCGAAGTAGGGGATGGTATTCAACAACATGGATGTTGCTTGTGCGTACATCGAGGGCTACGTGATTGATGACCACTTTGGTTTGAATTGGAGTTTTGGTGAGCCGGTGCGGTTCCATGTCACATGTGCTGATGCATAAACCCAGGGCTACACCTAGCTGCTTCGTGCCCGTGTTACCTGCAAGTTCGGACACGTGACCGTGTCCCACTAATCAAACAGTCACCGCTATACCCCAAGCATCAGGCNCAGCAATCTCATGCACCAGAAGGGTTGGGTGGCTCGTAAGATCTTGGAGGCTCTATAGCGTGATCCCATGACTTCCACAGTGACCCTATGGCAGGTGCTCCATGAACGGAATGGTGTAAGTATCTCAAACAGCACATTCTACCGGACAAAGTCGTAGGCAAAAAAGAAGTTGATGGACAATAAGAATGACACATGGAGCCTGTCTTCGTCTTACTTCGAAAAGGTATGCGACCATAGTTGGTGTCATTTTTCCTAGTCACCACAAGTGGTCTTTCCTTCTTATTACACGTGCATGTCCACATGCTCCATGCACCTAACACAAGTCAACCCGTATATATATGCTGTGGCCCACAAGGACAAGAGTGGTGCCTTCCTCTGTATGTTTGTTACTCCAAAAGCCACCAGTATGGACTTTCAGCACTCCTGCAAAGTTGTGACTATGGATGACACCTTCCTTAAAAACAGTCACAGGGATGTGTTGAAATAGTATGCACCTTGTCCACTTCCTAGCTGGCTAGCTACACATACAGACAAGGCATGCACTGCTCTATGGAGTATGTCCCCTTGGTCTGTTCTGAGATGGGCCAGGAATGCACTGCCCATAATGGGTATGTACGCTGTGGCTCATCATAGGAACCATACCTTTTTGGCTTGGTTGAATAGGCGCCGGAGTCTCAGACGAAAGGTTGCGGTTTCAAACCTCGCAACTGCCGCAATTTTCTTTGTGGCCAAAACTGGGACAGGAAGCTTCTAGGAAGCTTACTAGAGCCTGCCTTGAGGATGACACTTGGCGGTCTAAGGACGCGCCAAGTAGGACTGTAGGTTGAGGTTGGCTCCAGTGGAGCCACTACAAGCAGAAGCTTTAGCAAAGCTCTACAAGTATAAAAGCCTGTGCCTTGCATGCATCCATTTACAGTTCTTGCCTTTGAGACTCCTCACAGAGTGTCCAACCAAAGGTAGACACTAAAGACCAACATGTAGACTTCGTGAGGTTGCAAACCAAACGAACCTAAAGTGTGGATCCCTCGTTCGAGGGTGATATGTTATCTTGGTTGCAATACCAAGAGCAGTTGACGGCCTCCCATGTCGGGACCCGTTTTCTAGACAGTTGCTATCCGGCGCATTCACAGGATGTCCTCTTGCTCGCTCAATTTTTCTATGCTAACGAGTATTCAGTCCCCATGCCCTAGGCTCTAGCACCTACGGAGGACGAGTTGTCTTGGATTTTTTTTTGCGCCCAGCTTGCTCTTGCTTATCCCACAATTTCCCACATTGGACTTGCATCATCACAGACAGGGGAAAGGGATAGAGAAGGCCGTGCAAAACTACCTCACTAGTGCCACGCACACAATCTGCGCATAGCACATACAAGAGAACGTTTCCACCAGTTGCGGAAAAAAGGCAGCACACTAGGCATGGAAGTGTGCCCATGCAATGAATGTTGAGCAGTGGGAGAAGGCCACACCATACCTGCAACAAGTGAATGTTCGGCCTATGCATACCTATTTGGGAGGGAGGGTTAGGATGGGGTGGTAGCGGGGAGAGTGCCTATCAAAAAGTGGACACCCCTCCACTGTTTTGTGGGTAGAATAGGGCACACAACATCAAATCTTGCAGAGAGTTGGAACACATGTATCACTGCACAAAGAAGGCTCTACCCGTACTCCTGTTTTGTGTTAATCTACTCCTTTGTTCAGGGTCTGTTTTACACCCGTTGAGCTGAAGCAACAGAGTTGAAGTCTGCGCTTGAGCCATCACGGACATACTGTCTCTTTTANAGTCATGCAACGATGGCCGCTGGAAGGAGTACGGCCTGCCGTGTCAACACACCTGTGCATGTTTATTGAAAAAAAACGCAAGAACGCAGAGAACATGGCGGACCCTGGCCTCACCCGCATGGCATTCTGTTGTGCACATGCCAACCCCATCACATCCCTGGTGGTGAGGAACATACAACCAGTTAAACCTACGTGGCTGGAGCCGGGACCTTGTCGTGGCAAGGGCCAACCCCGTAGCGAAAGGAAGAACCTAGAGAAATTGCACAAAATAACCTCATCTATCCGCGCTGTGGGCAGAAGGGGAACACAAAGACCCGGTGCAGGAACCCTCCTGCATTTGGCCCAACACAGGCAACAGCACAGCATGATGGTGGTCTTACTGCCACTATCCAATGTGCTACAGCCACACTAGAAGCAAGTGTAAGTGTCTTGATGGGTGGAGATCTACCACTTTCTCAGCATTGTGCTCGTGACATGGAGTATGAAACCGAGATGCTGCATTGGGACGCACTAGATGATGAGGATGATGGTTTTGAAAGTGATGAATCTGGTGCATACTCCCCTCCCGGTGGTGATTCTGGTGAGACCATGATGCATAATGAGCACACTGGTGAGTTGGATGAGGAGGAGAGGGAGTAGCAGGAGACGTACGAAGAATACCGGTTGGGGGCACAGTGAGGTAAGGATCCATGCATGCATTCATTACTTTGTGTCTTTTTGTTATTTATGTTTTTGTAATTTTGGACCTTTACACTTACTGCATGCATTAACTAACTCATGCTTTTCTTTGTGTGCAGGATGAACCATGCTGGTCTCTTGATTTTGAGCAGACACTTTTTTCAGGGGGGTCATAATCCAAACGGATGAGGGGGGGGTGGGTCAGGTAGAGGGTCAAGGTTAGGCTGACTGGGCCAAGTTCATCAAGTCTGGGGAGGGGGACGTAGGGTGCTTGTTCCAGGAAATAGAGATGGCGGCCAAGAGTGTGACATTGAGACAAGCGTTTTCTACGAAGCAGAGAANGATAAACTTCCTCTGAGCATGACAAGCAGTGGACATGTGCAAAACATTCATTTCATTCTATACCAATGATCATATGCATTTAGTATTCACATGACAATAGTCATTCAAGAACAAAACTTAGTATTCAAAGAAGCCACTCACGTAAACAGTACACTTAGTGTGCTGAATGGATTCCATAATAATACACGTTGAATGAACTTCAAAGAGAATTCTCCACAATAGTTCTCACACTTTCTATACCAAGAGGCTAGAAGCAATGTACATGACAAACCGTGTCCAACCATAGACACAGGACAATATGCACGTCAAGCAAGGCATACGCTCCACGTGTCAGCTTGAATTGTGTATGAACTGCCAAGAAGTGTGCTCCTATGCCATCAAGGTGTATTTGCCAACATGATACCATTGTAACATGTTTATACTACTCTTTCTATCCATTCAATAGTAATTGTAGGACATTCTGTGCATCTTCTGATCACAGACAATCATTTGACACATGTTAACTTACTCATTTACTCTTCACACATATTCATTCATTGAAAATGCTTAATNACTAACTCATGCTTTTCTTTGTGTGCAGGATGAACCATGCTGGTCTCTTGATTTTGAGCAGACACTTTTTTCAGGGGGGTCATAATCCAAACGGATGAGGGGGGGGTGGGTCAGGTAGAGGGTCAAGGTTAGGCTGACTGGGCCAAGTTCATCAAGTCTGGGGAGGGGGACGTAGGGTGCTTGTTCCAGGAAATAGAGATGGCGGCCAAGAGTGTGACATTGAGACAAGCGTTTTCTACGAAGCAGAGAATAATCAGCCATGGGAGAGGTTGTGTACTGTGTGCGACATTGTTCATTTCCACCAAGAATTGATTGAAGAGATCAGGTATCCCACCTTCACTGTGTATAATCACTCCTGATGCATGTTTCCTCCATGAGTTATCTCTTTCTCAGTGATTGATTTTGTAAGGTGTGATGTAGTCCTACCATGTGTAATGGACATACAATATCGAGTGTTATTCCATGTGCTACGAAGCTTGTACAACACAGGGATAAACTTCCTCTGAGCATGACAAGCAGTGGACATGTGCAAAACATTCATTTCATTCTATACCAATGATCATATGCATTTAGTATTCACATGAAAATAGTCATTCAAGAACAAAACTTAGTATTCAAAGAAGCCACTCACGTAAACAGTACACTTAGTGTGCTGAATGGATTCCATAACAACACACGTTGAATGAACTTCAAAGAGAATTCTCCACAATAGTTCTCACACTTTCTATACCAAGAGGCTAGAAGCAATGTACATGACAAACCGTGTCCAACCATAGACACAGGACAATATGCACGTCAAGCAAGGCATACGCTCCACATGTCAGCTTGAATTGTGTATGAACTGCCAAGAAGTGTGCTCATATGCCATCAAGGTGTATTTGGCCACATGATACCATTGTAACATGTTTATACTACTCTTTCTATCCATTCAATAGTAATTGTAGGACATTCTGTGCATCTTCTGATCACAGACAATCATTTGACACATGTTAACTTACTCATTTACTCTTCACACATATTCATTCATTGAAAATGCTTAATAATCCCTGTTTTGCCACCCGTGACCCTCATGTACCCCTCCTTTGGAACAATAAGCCCCATTCGCCCCTTCCATCGGAACAATAGGCCTCATTCGCCCCTACCTCAGAACAATATGCCCCATTCGCCCCTGTCCGGCAACAATAAGCCCTATCCGCCCCCCGTTTTCACCATGCTCTAACAGTGACACGTCACTGCATAANTACCATTTCGCTACATTGGTATCTGAGTGCCCGGGTTCGAGTCCCTCTGTGGATGCCGAAGGCGTGTCCACTCCTAGGTGGGAGGAATCTGGCGGATGCCAGCCTCTCCTCATGGCTTGAACGGGTCCTTGGCCTGTGGGCGGATGGACGGGATGGATTGAGGGTCGGAGACCCTCAATCACTGCGGGTTTGGCCCAATGGGCCAAGCTTCCCATACCAATTCGCTACACGAGAGGAGTACATTGTTGATTTTCAATGCATGAAAAGTCACGTCCGTGTAGAAGGGGAAAACTAGGCTTATTATTCCACGGTAGGGGAAAATGAGGCTTATTGTTTGGAAGTAGGGGGAAATCAGGCTTGTTCTCCAAAACGAGGGGCACATGGTCATTTTGCCCATATTCATGAGGCACGTGGTACTTTGATCAATTTAAGTTGTGGAATTTCAAAGCTGAAATGACCATGACATGGGGTGAATATACGACAGCGCTAAATGTTGAGTACGGCTAACTCCTTGTAGCGCATGGCCATTTCTCATCACCACATCCGTGAACAAGACAATGGCCACACCAACACCCATGGCTCCCAATGGGGTGGGCGGTACCGCGGTCAATCACGAGATGCGCGCTTGCCCAATTGCGAGCACGTGATGTATGGATGGCTGGACGGATTTACATTTATCATGTCCCATCCGCGATCCATCTTGACCCACTGGGCCACCGCAGTGCCATGGTCCATGGGGAGAGGGGAAGGGTTGATGGTTCCCCAAGGACCTACTCAAGGCTCTAATGGCTGTGACTAGCGTAGGAAAGATGACAGGGGACGCTTATCTCCAAGAGGAGACATGTCAGAAAATGGTTTGCAACGTACTTGAGTACGTGAGGGAGGAAGAAATTGATTGCGGTCGTACCCGTTCTACATGTAGTCCATGAGTATAGGTTTGACAGAGCAACCGAGACCACTATGGCCCTAACTGCTTCGAGTATTTCAATATCATCACTTGACATGTGCATCTGTCATGTGCCCCTGACTGCACACCAACCCCCCAGCATCTTCTTCGTGCGAGGCATTTATGTTTCACAGAAAGTGTCTACAGTAGGGTTTTGTTTCGTGAACCCTCAACATGCACGCTATGTAAACTAGGTACATTAGGCTTTTTTCCCACAAATCTTGACAGTTCGACCTCCATTGTGGGCTAAGGGGTACATGGGGCTTTTCTTTATGAGGTAGGGACCAGTGAGGCTAATTGTTCAGGGGTAGTGACGAATAAGGCTTGTTCCGACAGGGGAGTGAATTGGACTTATTGTTCCGATTGAGGGGTCAATGGGTCTTATTTTTCCGAAGGGGGGTATACAAAAGTCACGGGTGATAGAACAGAGGGTAACTGGCATTTTAATGCATACGAGAATTGAAAGAATAGTTGTTTCACGTGAAAGTTATACTTTGTAAATGTAGTTTATGGCAAGAGCGATCTAGTTTCGTGGGTTACTAAGGTACTCGTTTCATAGTCACGTTTCCATGAATGTTGTGAAATTCATTGTTCGCCACCAAGTTTTTCCACCCGTCAACTTTCCGAGATACCTCGCATTTCTCATTTAAGTAAGCCATAGATCCTGACTTCCCCGTCACCATATGCCCCGTCTTTCAGATTCGCGTCACCATCCGTCCTGCCTTCAATATTTGGGTCTCCATTTGCCCCGCATTGCGACGTTACTATACGATACACCTTGCGGTCTCTCGGTTCATGTCTACTTCGTGCAGGTCGGTGGATTATCTCCAGTCAAGCGCGCGGATAGATATGTTCATTCAGTGATGTTGGTGAAGTTAATGATAACAGTTTTTTAAGTGAACGGTTGCCCAGCAAACAGGTTGCTAGTCCACATACTTTCGAAGGCAAATACAACTGTCGCAAGTTGTCAGAACGGGGAGGAGGAAGGCTGTAGTGGATTTGACAGAATCCTTGGCCAACTAGGCCAAAACAGCGGTGCTAAAGGGTCTCCGACCCTCAAGCCATCCCGTATCACCGCCCACAGTCCGAAGTGACCCGCTCGAGCCACGTTACTCCTTCGACTAGTCGGCGTGGTACTGCCACGCAACACTCCCTCCCGCTAGGAGTGTGAGCCGCCTTGGCATCTTCAGTAATCCCAACGTTGGATTCTAGCCCTGGAGCTCTAATACCAGTGTAGCGGAGCCGATGGAATCAATGGCCAACTAGGCCAAAACCGTGGTGCTTGATGGTCTCCAACCCTCAAGCCATTTCGTATCACTGTCCACACTCGAAGGTGACCCCGCTCGAGCCATGTGGCCCATTCGATCGGTCGACGTGGCACTGCCACGCTACAAAGGTAAAGATATGAACTTCGTTAAGAATAGAAACCGATGTGTGACAATCAGCACGAGAACTGCCACATGACCTGAAACCTGGGACACTATTTTGGTTGTCTACAACGGATATTGAATTTGCATCAGTATATGCTATGTACCCCTTCCATAAGCGAGACACCCCATGGGTCGTCCGTACATCGTAGCCGGTTTTCTTACAGGCAAGGCGGATGGTGAAGTCAAAACGACAGAAGGGGTATTTGAATACGAACTTTAAAATGGGTTCACTTGCCGCATACCCACTGTCCTTGCAACTAAAGAATGTTGTACCTACNGAGCCGATGGAATCAATGGCCAACTAGGCCAAAACCGTGGTGCTTGATGGTCTCCAACCCTCAAGCCATTTCGTATCACTGTCCACACTCGAAGGTGACCCCGCTCGAGCCATGTGGCCCATTCGATCGGTCGACGTGGCACTGCCACGCTACAAAGGTAAAGATATGAACTTCGTTAAGAATAGAAACCGATGTGTGACAATCAGCACGAGAACTGCCACATGACCTGAAACCTGGGACACTATTTTGGTCGTCTACAACCGATATTGAATTTGCATCAGTATATGCTATGTACCCCTTCCATAAGCGAGACACCCCATGGGTCGTCCGTACATCGTAGCCGGTTTTCTTACAGGCAAGGCGGATGGTGAAGTCAAAACGACAGAAGGGGTATTTGAATACGAACTTTAAAATGGGTTCACTTGCCGCATACCCACTGTCCTTGCAACTAAAGAATTTTGTACCTACTTTTCACAGAAAAAGGATGGTAGGGCCATTTTTGCAGAAAAATGCGTATTTCGTCCACAAAATGTATATAATACTTCCGATGTCCACAGTTTAAAACAAATACTTTGGACGTCCACCGAGCAAAAAATTGTATGGGGGATGAACTAATTCTCAGCATACCCACTTTCCACATGGGCCAGCGGAAGACAACTGCATTGAAACAGGACCCCAGGTTAGCCTCGCGTACCATGGACTGTGTGGCAGTTGACAGTGCCAGTGCACCACACCATTTTGAGATTCCTCTCTGACTTGGCGTCTTTGTCTTTGTGGAGTACCATTGGTCAAGTACAACCGCGACACTGCTCAACGTCCAATGATCGGCCGTAGCTCACTCGCCTATTGCGAGCACCGCCCATCCAGTGCAAAGTACGTTATGAAGCAAAACTCACTGCATAAACTGTCGAAAGCATCGTTGAACCGAGAATTTGCACATCAAAGGAGGGACAGAGCTGAGGGTCACAGTCCGCATCGGGACGGCTGCCCGTGCTGTCCAGAACGTCGTGTGTCCTGTCCCTCGTGCTTATTACGACGTACATTCCATGGTTAACCATTGCAAACCATGGACATGTCATTCGAGGGTCGCACAAACGGCGGAAATGACCGCAGGTGGAATGCTGGATATTATGTCAACCGCTTTATTGCCCACCAAGCATGGGTCGCAATCAAGGAAGCATGGAACCGCAGAGAGGCACGTACAAGGAGCGTACATGGCCGCCATCCACCACAGACCACATGGGTTGCGACACCTGAAGCCATGGCACAGACCCTCGACTGGGCATTGCCCAGTGTGAGACCATTGAACAGACCAGATGAATGGGAGCCATGGATATCATCCGAGCCTAACTACCCATGCGGATGTAACCACTCCTAGAGCACGNACAAGGAGCGTACATGGCCGCCATCCACCACAGACCACATGGGTTGCGACACCTGAAGCCATGGCACAGACCCTCGACTGGGCATTTCCCAGTGTGAGACCATTGAACAGACCAGATGAATGGGAGCCATGGATATCATCCGAGCCTAACTACCCATGCGGATGTAACCACTCCTAGAGCACGTACAAATACGGAGCTGGCAATCATCATCAGCCATCTCCTTTCATCTGTTCTACACCGTACAAAACATGGATCGACGGGTCCATGGACATGACGACACCGAGCCCACTGACGTCATGGACGTGCGTATGCGAGACAGACCCAGCAGGCCACAGCTCACTCCTGAGAAAGTGAAGGAGGCATGGGCAAGGATCAAGGCTCGCTGGGACACGCTCGTTGCAACAGAGGTCCAACCTAATTGCGTGAAGGACCCATGCGAACCAGAGATGATGTGCTGGATTTTGAGTGAGCGCATGCCAACTCCACGTCCACCTAACACCCCTGGGCAGTGGATGCCTTGGGCTTGGTACCCTCGGTGGTTGCTTTGGTCATGTTTGCATCACAACATACTCAATGTTGTTGCTTTCGCATGTGCCACAGAGAATGCGCTGTCATGAATTGTGTGCAATGTATGGCCGTTCAATGCTACCTGACACATAGTGGACGCGTGGAACATCGTTCAATGCTTTTTACAACTATGTGACCGCTTATGACGTGCCTCTGAGGCAGGTAGTGGGCATGCTAAACATGATTGGTTCAAAACATTCCCCGTGTGTCCATTCCTTTTATGGGAAATAGTCACGTATTGGAAANATAGTGGTCATGGTGTACATTGAAGTACGTTTTCATGTAGTACTTGACTTCTTTGCATGTTAGCCACCTCTACACTCCATCACACATTGAACTTGTATGAGTATCTGACTCGTGCAACGGACAGACTAGCAGCGGAAAACTAAGCAATGTAGTGTACTGAACACTTTGATAGTGGTTGAATGTCATTGAAATCACTTTACTATTAATCACAAAGGATACTTCGCATGTCATTAGTGTCCAGGTGTAGCAATCTAGAGAGAGCAAAAAGGTGAAAGCAAATTGTTTGCATGTTTGTGAACATCAAGCCCAGTACAATAGAGGTGCTAAGTCACATGTACTGATCCACAACTGAACGTGCACGGGTAAGCCGTGCACAAAATAGATGACTTCACAAGCAGGGCACTCTGCACCTTCATTGCATCATAGAAGACTTCCCCAAAGGGGGACGCACACATGCTCGTGCATGGGGTGGCCACCTGATAACTGGCCTCCTCCACCTCTGTCTTGCCTAGGTTGAGACTAGCCATCTTGGAACACATGGCTTGNGTACAAATACGGAGCTGGCAATCATCATCAGCCATCTCCTTTCATCTGTTCTACACCGTACAAAACATGGATCGACGGGTCCATGGACATGACGACACCGAGCCCACTGACGTCATGGACGTGCGTATGCGAGACAGACCCAGCAGGCCACAGCTCACTCCCGAGCAAGTGAAGGAGGCATGGGCAAGGATCAAGGCTCGCTGGGACACGCTCGTTGCAACAGAGGTCCAACCTAATTGCGTGAAGGACCCATGCGAACCAGAGATGATGTGCTGGATTTTGAGTGAGCGCATGCCAACTCCACGTCCACCTAACACCCCTGGGCAGTGGATGCCTTGGGCTTGATACCCTCGGTGGTTGCTTTGGTCATGTTTGCATCACAACATACTCAATGTTGTTGCTTTCGCATGTGCCACAGAGAATGCGCTGTCATGAATTGTGTGCAATGTATGGCCGTTCAATGCTACCTGACACATAATGGACACGTGGAACATCGTTCAATGCTTTTTACAACTATGTGACCGCTTATGACGTGCCTCTGAGGCAGGTAGTGGGCATGCTAAACATGATTGGTTCAAAACATTCCCCGTGTGTCCATTCCTTTTATGGGAAATAGTCACGTATTGGAAAGATAGTGGTCATGGTGTACATTGAAGTACGTTTTTATGTAGTACTTGACTTCTTTGCATGTTAGCCACCTCTACACTCCATCACACATTGAACTTGTATGAGTATCTGACTCGTGCAACGGACAGACTAGCAGCAGAAAACTAAGCAATGTAGTGTACTGAACACTTTGATAGTGGTTGAATGTCATTGAAATCACTTTACTATTAATCACAAAGGATACTTCGCATGTCATTAGTGTCCAGGTGCAGCAATCTAGAGAGAGCAAAAAGGTGAAAGCAAATTGTTTGCATGTTTGTGAACATCAAGCCCAGTACAATAGAGGTGCTAAGTCACATGTACTGATCCACAACTGAACGTGCACGGGTAAGCCGTGCACAAAATAGATGACTTCACAAGCAGGGCACTCTGCACCTTCATTGCATCATAGAAGACTTCCCCAAAGGGGGACGCACACATGCTCGTGCATGGGGTGGCCACCTGATAACTGGCCTCCTCCACCTCTGTCTTGCCTAGGTTGAGACTAGCCATCTTGGAACACATGGCTTGTGCATCCTCCACCGCACATCCTCTGTCGTGGGCCACATGTGATCTGACCCTGTGCCGGTGCACTTTGAGCCTTGGTTGCCGCTTGACCACCGTCTTCATGAGGACATGGATCTACCTCACCTGCACATAGTAGAAGTACACAGAACAAAGTTACAATTTGATAAGTTTAACAAAGTTGACTATTCATCATGGGCCATCAATGCACGACAATCAATGTTGCATTACCTATGTTTACATCGTACGGCCTCTGCGCTTCCGTTTGCATTACATTGGTTCGTATTCCTCGGATGCGCCACCGTGGGAGGAGTCATCCGTTGACTCCCAATCTTCCATCTTAGTTGTCTCATAGTCCGAGGCACTGTCCTCGTCTGACCATTCTGTTGACAAGGGATCGTTGTCCGTAGGACTGCCAGGGTTGTCAACCTGAGATGAAAACGCGGGGTCTGCAGCTTCACCCGCATGTCCACTATCACCTACACCACGCCCCTCGCCTGCACCATCTCCTGCTGTGCCTCCAGGTGCTGCATCTCCCGCTGCTCTAGGTGTTCCTGCTGCCCCTACTGCTCATGCTGCTCCTGCTGCTTCTGCTCCTCCAACTGCTCCTGCTGATGTTG
>SZWC01011677.1:51295-62399 GCA_023375785.1 Penium margaritaceum
TGTGGAGCATAACTTTGTTTGCGAGTGCATTACTGCTGGCATAGTCCAAGTCACCTGGGTGGACACACGGTCTCAGAGAGCTGATTTCCTCACAAAGGCCCTCTGTCGTAACGTGTTCAAAGGTGCTGTTCACTCTGTTGGTCTTCTCTGTCCACATGATCCAGGCTGATTTTGTCCAGTATGTCCCCTTCACCTCTTGTCATTCCCTTGTGGTGTTCATGCGTGTGTGGAATGTTGTTCGCGGGTCATGGGGGATTGTTGTAGTTCGTTGGCCATTCACAACTCTGTGACATATTGTCTCCACACATATTGCACACATCTGTACAGATTAACTGACAATGGCCCGACCCGGGATAACTACAGGCATGTCAGCCCTAGTAAGAGGTACGGACGTTCTCGTGCTGCTGCTGCTACGGGACCCAGGGACAACTCTTGACACACATTTGGTCGTTGTCTGATCGTCTTTGACTCTCTTGACTCTGAGATGCGGTAGATGCTAGGGCCCGTACATTTATCACTGCTGTGCCCTGCATCATGTTGCTTTTCTTGAGTGTTCTCTGGGGGAGCTGCTTTTTCCGGGTGCTGATCCTTAGGGGGCCACCGTGCCGGGTTCACCCGCACATTGGTGAGTAGCCGCTGTCTCGATTTTATTCTCAGCGGTCGGGCTCGACCGCGGGTGGCGGCGTGTGCTCGCTTGGGTGTGATGCCCGTGGCGAGCGCACGCTCACCGGATGCTAACTCTCTCTCGCTCCCCCTCCCACACTCTTGCCTTGGTTGTACCGGAGTTAATGAAGGCAAGCTTTCCGCACCCATGGCGTCGTGTAGCTTGTGCACGTGGTTGCTTGCTCTCACACATCAACCTAGGAAACTTCTGGGCAACTACACCAACAAGACCCCGTGCAAACACAAAACCCTAAACCCTGAATGTAATAACGGGTGTGGTTTGATTACGGTTTGAATGCTGAAGCCAGAAGGGTTTGCGTTGGAGGGAAGAAAAAGGAGCGTTTCCCTTGGATTTTGAAAATGGTCGTTTACGCTCTATCGCGATTGAGCAATGACTTGTTTGTTTTTTGCTTCTTCTTTTGGACACACTACCCCCTGTTTTTATGCAGGGTTTTCTTTTTTGTGCGGGATCTTCCCTCGCAAACCATAGAAAGCAGTGAATCAAACCAGGGGGTTGCGTGTTGAAAAATAAAACAAACAGGTCATCTCTCGATCGCGATTGTTGCGGGAGAGCGAGAATTGTGAGGGGAGTGGACATGCCCCATCTTGCTGCGCTCAATCAGCGTCCGCTGATAAAGCATGGTGAAGCGAGTGGGCAGGGGAGTCCTTTTTTCAAGTCGCTGGGCAGTGCAGGAATATTGGTTGTTTGTTGGATAGGGCGTTACCAAACCCTCGTGGATTGGGTAAAAGGTTTATCATGCCCTTTCCTGTTTTTCACCGCTTTTCCAGCTCTGGACACCCATGGTCACCGTCACCTGACAACACATGCTGCGGGTNACTTGTATGTGAACCAAACGAAGAGTGCAAGGAAGTGTCGAAAATTAGGACAGGAGGTTGAAGCAAGAACCATATACGTTATATAGTGGGTTTTCCTTTCAAACCTCCAACTGAATCACAGAATCGGCCCTTCATGGCCAATTCTGTGAATGAGCATTTGAATTGAAAGATCGTGTGGCGAATCGACGCTTGTAACGGTCAGCAGCGATGGTTCAGCCGGTCCAGCATACCTCGAGGCGAGAGCATGACGTCACAATTGTGGTGCCAGCAGCCCGATTGCCAGAGAGCAATGCACATGTTGGCGGCAGCGGGTATTCTGAGGGATGCAACCTTATAGACCAAAAACAAACATTGCTTCATTCGTTACTGAAATTATTTCGATTCAACGCGTACAGGTGAGAATCTTGGCAGTGCAAAATCCTTCCCCGCTGTTCACAAGATAACAGCATCGGAGGCTTCAGTGCCGATGCGTTGTTGCGATACATGGCTGTAAGTTTTAAGAAAATAGAAAAGAAAACTTGTAATAACTAGGCATTGAGGCCTTCATAGCTATAAGAATAGTGTATCCATTCTGCAGGTGCTTGGAAAAAATAACACAGCACATTTGAAAACTTAAATATCTTCTTCAAATCCCACCTTTTACTGCAAAAATGGAAAGCTCAAATGAAACGTGAATCTGAAGTGAGGTCAAATTCACTTGAATCTAGTCACTTTTCTTTGCTCCCAATGTAAAGTTGAAAAAAACACATAAAAATGACACCACCTCCCGAAAGTCCTGAATTTCGTGAAATATATCCACAATAAAATCCGCTACACAAAACTGCACCAGCAAAATGTGAACTCAAATTGATACCACTTTGAATTCCTTTGAATGGCGACTATGTAAAGATAACCATCAATAAACTAACAAAAAATAATTTAATCCTTTTGAACCTACAAATCTGATAACCTTTCCTTTTCACCCATTCATGAAGCATAATGAAGCATTGTAACATGTGCATACTAAACAAAGTCAAAAGCCACAACCAGGCAAGATAATTTCTAGAAATTAAATTTTAATGAAAAATCTTATGTGATCTGAACAGATAAAAAGAGTATTAACGAAATTCTCTAATTTATGGATTTTATTTGAACGAAAATTAAGGAGAATCTAGTGCATTTTTACTTGTTTTGAAACATGGCAGTATTAGTATCATATCTGAACCAAATATGATATCAATTGAAGAAATGAAAAAAAATGTATGAGTAACTCGTGAAGAGAATTAATCATTACGTGAAGAAAAAGTGAGGAACTGTGCATTCATTCTTAATTAAGACCCTTATCAATTTATGATAATGATAAGAAATCATGCATTTTTTAACCAAAAGTTCTTATTAGAAAAAGGTAAAGCCGTGTTATTAATGAAAGAACTTGCATCCCCATACAAATGTGGAAAACTCAACAAATACACTAGTCTCAATTGAGATTATATGAAATAAGATATTAAAGTTGCAAATATAGATAAAAAAGTAGCATTTGAATTGAATTTCTAAGTTTGTATTCATTGAAACAACTAAGATGTACAATTGTGCATATGAATTTCATGCAAAATTCAACTTTTTGGAAAGGATATGAGCTCAAACCCATGTGCTAGCATATGAAAGATTCTTGGACATGCCTCTCAGCTTGAGAAGGGAATTTTTGTAACAAATATGAAAAACAGGTCATGTAAATGATACATATATTCTATATAAAGAAGAAAACTTATCATTGATGAATAAAAAACATAGTTATCACAAAATACTATTATTAGTTGAGAATGGTTTTTCACTCAAAGATCATGATCGTTCTCTAAATGAAAAAAATGAAGAAAAAAGTCAACATAAATATTCACATAGAACGAGCCAATGAAAAGATAAAAATGGTAAAAGTAAAAAAAACAATATTATAGGGATCAAATTGAAATTATCCTAAAGATAAAGGAGATATAAAGGAAAACGTAGGGGACAATTATACCATGAGATGAAAAGGGAATATATTCCCAGTAGTCTAATCTTGGATGGAAAATCAATACAAGCAAAAACGTTTTGAGTTGATTTTTCAAATAATCATGATTGAGCATGAACATAATTCTCAATGAAAAGTCCCTCAATGCTACCTCTTTTGCCAATACAAGCATTGAAAGAAGAACTAGACTGTGTTGAGAACAATTTAACATTCCACATTAAGAAATTATATGAAAAGGCCCCTGTAATGATAACTTGAATTCCATGAAACATTGTGGTGACTTTTAATTCTGAAATTAATGTAACTTCAAGTGAGAGAATATTCATGTACTGCCTAAAAAATATTGATCTCGTTACAAAAACACAATTTCTTCCCATTATTTAGTGGTTTCATGTAATTTACAGTACAACAAATCAAAACTCTTCTAACAAAGTCGATTACATGATTTTAAGAACATTGAAAATGTTTTTTATCCTAACAAGAAACAACTATGTTGATCTTGTGCTTCTGCATTGCATACAAAAAACATTAATCCGAGATTCAAAGAACATTTTATAAGTTTTCCTGTGATTTTATCGAGTGTAGCTCGGCATAGAATGTCTTCCGTGGAAAGCCCAGATTTTCTTTGGTGAAAATTCCCTTAAAGGGATTGAAAGGAGAATTGTTTAGAAGCATGCACATAAGAATAGCGCATGCCTCCTGGAGTAAGGCCCGTGCAATGCTGCACAAGCTTGATGGTCAGGTAGGACCACACTAGAATCAACTGGACGCACTCTGTAGTGTGAGGGCGTCAAGTGGGGACCGCTCTGCACCGACTATTTGTAGGCATGACTCAGTGTGTCTCTCTCATCGCCATGTGGACAACCTACGTGGAGAGCTCAGGTGTAAGCTCCATGGTGACGGTAGTGCACAAACCACACAAGATTCTGTGGAAGCATCAACCGAGTAGGAACAAAGCTTCTGACAAAAGCAACTTACGAACAAGTTGTAACGTGGAACTTGATGAAGCTCCCTTTGGAAGGAAGCTTCTTTATGGCTCAGATTTAAGCTAGCAGTCAACCAAGGTAGAGGGGAAGGTTCCACGGAGAGGAAGCTTCCCTAAATCGGATCTTTCTTCAAGGTAGGATTCCAGACATCAATAGTCCATGTTCATCTGAAAGGACAGTTGAGTTGCAAGCATTTTGGTTGCTGTGATCAATGACTCTTATTGTTCCACGAGAAGCCACGGTTTGTGAGGATCAGGAACATGGTGATGGCTTGAACCTACAAAGCCATGTGGTGAGTTGTGGTGTACGAACCACGGTTATGGTACAACGTCACCGTGCACCAAAGGAAGCTTCTCCGACCACCACCAAGGCAATGAACTTGTCGGGGTCACAACTATTGAAGGCGATAGCATTGGTATAGTAAACTATCTTTAAAGGTTGATCTTGAGTAGCTAGTCGTCGATGGCTACACCATGTTTAGTGCAAGGTTCCACGCCTTAGCACTGGAGCACCTTTGACTAAGGCGCTGATAGAGATCCCTCTAAGGCCCTTAGAAGCCTAGCTCTGCTTGCCAGCCTGGACGGATGACACTAGTGAAGATCCTTACAAGGCCCTTNTAAGCCTGGCTGTAACTGCTAGCCTGGGTAGAGGTTCATGTTGAGGTCCCTCCAAGACCCTTGTAAGCTAGGCTCTGCATGCCTGCGTAGAAGGAGGATGACGAGTTTACTGTTGGCTAGTATACCACAACTTGGTGGCTGTGCTAAGACTAGCTAGAATCCTCTGACAACCATGTTAGCTTGGCAGGTGCTACCTGCTTGTCGAGGAGGTGGCCTTTACATCATAAAGGCCTTCCATCATTGTACATGATGGTTACGCCAAGACCCTTGCATGGACGTCCTTGACGGCCTAGCAAGCCTTTGCACCGTAGTTTGGGGCTGAGAGATACGTTAGAGCATGGAGATGAGCTCTCTTTAGCCTTTTTTGGTTGGAAAAATGTTGTTATTGTAATTTGTACTTTTAAGAAGATTTTATTCCACACTGTCTACCGCTAGGATTGTTGGACAAACAAAAGATCCTAGGGCAATAAGGACCCCTTGGTGTAGTGTAGGCTCCGGAGCTAGACACGAGTCATTCTTACGTAGGCCCCCACTACAATATCCAACATACTTTAGGTTAGATGGAAGTCAAAATCAAAATTTGATGTAAACAATTTTATGATTTCACCACATGATTTCCTCATCTAGTTCAACCAAAAAACACATTTCACCCTAGTCCTCTAATGTCATAAGGAACGTGGATGTACAAATGTCGCATCCCCATTAATGCTTTAAAATTTTGTGGTACATAAGATCCTCTCATATGAAAATATTTTATTGGTTTCGTCACTTCTCAAACTTATGTTTTGATACATCCTAATTGTGATTGAAAAATTGAAGTAAATTATATCTTTCTTGATCAACATTGCAAAAGAACAAAATGTGTGAAGAAACATGAACTCATTATAATGAGAAAATGTGATGAATTTCATAATGATGAAGAGATTGTGGGAAATGCGCACATTTTGAAGAAATTTTCTGAGAAGCAATGTTTTTATCTAGTGAGCTGAGGAGTATTGCATATAATGTGAAAAATGAAATTTGTATTGTTGAATAAAGACCATGATAGGAAAGCAATGATTGATGCATGAATATTCAGCTTGTAAGCAAATCTCAATGTGAAAGGTTTATTTCAAGAGTGCGGTAAATAAATCTTGGTGGGAAGAAGATCACTTGAGAAAAATTCCTATCTTATAGATCTATTTTTTCATCTAAAGATTCCTATTAGTAGAAAATGTGGGATACAAGGAGATGGACAAACTAGAGGATGTGGAGGAACAATGTGGTGAAAGACCTAGAATATTGAAGGATTAGGCCAAAACCATGGTTTTAGAAAGTCTTCAAATGTCAAGTCATTGAATCTCCTACCATAAAGGATTATATTGGTTGAAGACACGTGGTACATCTTGTGTTACATTCCTTCATTACATGAATGGACCCACCCTCTGTGTCTAGAATTCATGTCAACATTTGTCGCTCATGCAAAAGTAAGCGAATGCTTTGGGAGATTTATGTGAGTAAGACAAAAGCGTGGTACTTAAGGGAATTTGATGCTCATTTTTGGATCAAGAGGCAAGGAACTATTCAAGCCACGAGGCAAACGTTGGGGTAGCATGGACGAAGGGAGGGAAAAATCATGTTTTAGGAAAAGTGAATTCAAAGGAAAGAGAGATAGGAACCATTTTAGGTTTGATTACGAAATAATTTAAATAATAGATGAAATTTTGTACAANAAAAACCATCGTTTCCATATCATGATGAATGTGACGTTTTCAAGAGAACAGAAGGTTGTATACCCATTAGTTATTGAAAAAAGTTTGTGTAATGTAGAAGAAAAAAAATCATTTTGTGATGCACCATTTGTGTTTTAAATTTTCCAAAGACATTTTTAGAAAATATCGTTGTTTTTTTTCTCATGTGATGAAATAGTAGAGGGACCTTATTCTTCCTTGAAAATTTTCATGTCAACCTTGAAAGCCCTGTGGGCATTAGATAAAGATAAATTTTCATAACAGGGTAGAACAAACATGAGCTTAAGTCATGGCCTTGAAAACAATGATGTTCATCTTTGAATATTTAGTGGCATTACGGAATTAAATTAATCCATTCACACTTGCATTAAATGTTGCACAAGTAGTCAGTGAGGAAAAGCAAGGAAGTGTTCTAATGCCATGTCAAATAAATGTGAAGATGGACTTAAGTAATTAACTTTTTGATATTTATTCTTCATATCATTGGAATGCCAATTTAATGAATGTCCCTTTATATTTAGAACAAACAGACGGTTTTGGGTAGAATGATCCAAAACTTGTATGTATGGATGATTTTAGAACTCGAGTTAATAACAGAGCTTCAAGTTCCACTTTAAAAGCACCATTTTGCATTGATTTATATCTGATATGAATACATCATGAAGAAAAATTAAAATAAAAAGAACATGATTAATATTCAGATGTTGAACTTGATATGTTATTTTATTCTCACAAGGTGGATTGATTGGATTATGCATGTAAAAGATGAAGTAATGTTTTGAATTTTTTGATTTTGTTTTGGATGAAAATTACCTAAGATCACACATCATTGAAGATTGCACATTTGGAAAAACAAAGGAAAAAATCGAACAAAATGGTTTAACCCTTCATTTGATCAATTCATTGTTTTCATGATTCTCTTGATCATATCCCCCGGAAACATAAGTGATATGGATTTTTTCTTTTCAGTTTTGATGAAAGGGATGGAGGAAAAATCATTTAGGATTGGAAAGAATAAGTCAGATAACTTCTTTATCATCCATTGTATAAGAGAAGTGTTAGAATAGAATGAAAAAATTTCATAATGATACGAGATTGGATTGTTTAGAATGAGATCTTGAAATCTAAGCCGATGATTGGTGTCTTTGGTGGAAGGATGTTTGGGGAAAACTATGAGATACATTGTTTTTAGGTTTTGATGATGTATCACGAATGTGAATTCATTTATGTGGATTTATGTTATTGTTANCAATAGAGGAAATGGAAGGACTTTTGACAATAATTTAAACATGTCCATAGAGATGCAAACATAAATTCTGATATCAATTCATCACATGGATTTCATGTGAGGATAATATTTTCATCGTGTGCTAATGGAGATTGTTGTATGAAGAAGATCTCAGTGTTGATTAGATTTAATCTATGTGAGAGATATTCATTTGTTTCTGGAGATGATGAATTGAAGGCATTTTCATGCTTGTATGTCTGTGTGCATGTTTATTTGTTTGTGTGTGTGTGTGTGTGTGAGTGTGTGTGTGTTTGTGTGTGTGTGTGTGTTTGTGTGTGTGTGTGTGTGCGTGTGTGTGTGTTGATGTGTTTAATCTATGAAGTGTTGTAGCACGGACACATTATTTTCCCATTTGTTGAAAACAAGGAAAACGAATTGATCTTTATGTTTTTTACATTCTGATGTAATGAGGATGTTTGATCTTAAAGAGGGAAAAATGTGTCTCGAACGTTGAATGATCCTCTTTTAATGTGTACACCCACATTTGAATGGATTGCTATAATGAGTTTTTGGTTCAAAGCATGACGTGCTTTATGTATCGCGTGGAACATCACACATAACCTTGAAATGATGAAAGGCATTCAATGTTTAAAGATGTGTTGAATTTGAACAGTCTATGAAACGATTTTTTATTTAGTTTTTAACATTATTACTTTGATGCTTTATGATGTAGTTTTTCTAATTTTATATAAAACCAAGTTATCGTTGTATACAATTTATATCTCCTTTTGTACATGAATAAAGACAGAAAAAATAATCTGATGAATTAGGTAGAACCTTTGTCTTTTTGGATATTTATTCTTTGTTAAAAAATGCATTACGTAGTATCCTTTTTGGGGCGATGGAACAAAAAAACCTATGAGCTGAAGATGATCCTGAAGTTAAATCACTCTACCATTTTACGAGGGTGAATCCTTTTATTTGACTGTGAAAGGATGGTTTATATGCATTTAGAGAATCATGGTAACATGTAATGGAGAACACCATTCTTATTTGTGGCATAATGTAAAGAGTACAATTATTTTGAGTTAAGGCATATGATGGAACTTGTTAAAGGGGGAATATCTTATTAAGTTAAGATTAACTTAGATAACTGATAGATTTGCTTATTGCAATGAATGTATGGTTCCTTGTCTGAATTGGAAACATGTACCGCACTTTCCTGAACATACATATGAATCATTATTAATGTTGTGGATACATAAGGGCCTAGAATGATAAACCAAAGCATTTGTAATACGGCTCATAAACTAGGATAATTCGAATTTTTTATTTATTTCTTAGCCTTTGGTGGTTGCCTTTCAAAGAATATCCAATAGTCGCTTCTTTACATTTTGTGAACATGGGAATGTTAACCAATTTTATTGGAATACATCAGGTTAGGATGTTTTCTGAAAGGTTGTGCTAAACCTTCAGCTGCATTAATGTATGAACGTAATTTTTCATTCATTTCCTTTATTATACTATTGATGTTTTGTTGTTTCAAGTAATTGATACATCCTAGAGTGTCTTGGGAGAATTTTCACTTTTTATGGACATGGTTGAAACGGTTTAACTGTGATGTTTTCATATTTCTTGGAATTAAAATGTTCAATATGGTGGAAATTGAAGTATGTTATCCTTTTAAAAACAAGGAAAATAAAATAAATGGTTGAATGAATGCACGAAAAGTAGGCACACGTAGAAATGTATTGAATGATTGTTAGAGTCATTAACATTTTCAAATGTGGTTTCAATATGGCTAAATTGGAAACCAATTTGAACCTAGAATGGCACATTCTCTCATACATACGTGTTGAAACATGTTGGTTACAAATTAGTGGTGTAATTATTTGTATTGTATTTAATAGAGGATGAATTTCTATAAATAAAACTTTGTGATGGTTTGATTTGTATTGTATTTAGGTAAAAACCATGGGTATGTTGACATTGTTATTCTACGTTTTTTATAATCGAGTATTCCATATGTGAGGGTTTTTCCTTTTTTTATGCACTTAGTTTTCGTATATTTTTTATCCATTATTTCAAAATGTGGATTCTCTTCAATAATAGCACCATACTCATTTTGGGATGGATCCTCAGAAGTTTCTTTCAATTTAGATGACATATTTAATGGAGCATATGGCTTTTGGTAGTGATAAAGTAATTAGCCACTCACGTTGGATATTTGACCGATGTTTCAGAAGTATAGCATGGATCATCACTTCGGGGTTGTTGCTTTTGTCCTTTGGAAAATGATACTCATGCATCAGGAAGTTATTTTGAACGTTTGCCGAGTGCTCGTTTACAATGAAATACGAAGGAAGGTTATAGCATAACATAGAAACAATTGAACCATGAAAGAATTATTGTGGAATCATTTTGATACTTTAATGAAAGCTTTTGATTTGTGTTAGAATTACTACGTTCTTGTTTTTTTCTTGAATAATTTGGGTTTGGGATGAGGTACAATACTTGTAACACGTGGAACATTGAAAAATTCAAAGGTTTCATGACAAAGATTTTATTGATGAGGTATCGAAGAGGTGAGGTCAGTTGTGTGTATGTATTGAAATGAATCAAAATTATGATGATAATGATATGAAATATGTTTATCTCAACGTTATGTTTTCTTATGTCGTCGTTGAAGTTGTGGAGCTCATATGAGAAGTGAGGAAAATTGTCAACCATCACAATCACACCATGTATATGATCTCCACATACATTTTTGTTCTTTGTACAACTAATATCTTCTCATTCTATTTGCTAACGACGTGATTTAGCAAGATCCAGGCACATTTTAGGGGACTATTAGACAAATTTTGATGATGGTTCAAGATAGAATTCATCTTGTATGTTTTTTTCATTTTGAAAAGCTAGTTCCTTGTATCATATGACCAATTATGTTCGAGTTTTCAGTGTTTACCTCCTACATGAACATCATTTTTTCGCAAGTACCGTACCGTATCCCCGCCGCTGTAGAACAGCTTCCGAACACCATCTCAAACTTTGCACAG
>SZWC01011678.1:32631-44303 GCA_023375785.1 Penium margaritaceum
TCAATGGAGATGGCTAACGATAGTTGCGACCTCCTTATTTGTACGTGCACTAGGAGCGGTTACATCCGCAGGGACAGTTAGGCTCAGATGATATCCATGGCTCCCATGCGTCAGGGCTGTTCAATGGTCTATGACTCGGCAATGGCCATTCGAGGGTCTGTGCCATGGCTTTGGGAGTCGCAGCCCATGTGGTCAGGCGCGAATGGCGGCCATGTACGCTCCTGGTACGTGCGTTTCTGAGGTCCCATGCTTCCTTAATGGTGACCCATGCTTGGTGGGCAACGAAGGGGTCCACATAATATCCAGTACTCCACCCGTAACCATTTCCGCCATTCCGACCCTCGGATGACATGTTGCTGGTTTGCGATGATTGACCATACAATGTGCGTCGTAACAAGCGCGAGGGACAGGACGCACGGCGTTGTGGACAGGACGAGCAGCGGTCCGGACGCGGACTGTAACCCTAATGTCTGTCCCATCTGTGACGTTGAACTACGTCGGTTGAACGATGTTTACGATGGTTCACGTAGTGAGTTTATCATGGTAATGAACTTTCCACTTCATCGACGGTGCTCGCGATAGGCGACTTAGCGGTGAATGCTCATTCGACGTTCAGAAGTATCGCGGTTGCACTGGACCAATACTAGACCACAAAGACAAAGACGCCAAGTCAGAGAGGTAGGTTGAGACTGTGTGGTACACTCGCACTGTTGACTGCCACGCTCTCGGTGCTGCGCTAGTCTACGTTGGGGTCCTGTTTCAATGCGGTTGTGTTCCGCAGGCCCGTGTGGAAAGTGGGTATGCGGAGATTAAGTTCGTCCTCCACACGTTTTTTGGCACGGTGGATATCCGAAGTATTTGTTTTTAACAGTGGCTATTGGAAGTATTATATGCATTTTGTGGACGTTATACGCATGTTTCTGCAAAAGTGGCCCTCACATGCTTTATATGCAAAAACTGGGTGCGACGTTCTTTTGTTGCGAAGTCAGTGGGTATATGGCAAGTGTACCCAAAATGGATGCTAGCATTCACTTTTTTGGATGCTTCGGGCGAGCCGCGCCGAGATACGTGGATGCGAAGCCAAGGTCTTCCAAATGCATTTTCACGCTCGATTTCGATAAATCTAACGACGCGATTGAACAATGCCAGATTTCCCAAAACTCGTTGTTTGAATTTGCATGTTCGAATGGAATATCTGGCGCCTCGGTTGCCGACTCGAGCGCTAACCGCGCTGTCGAGCGAGTCGCAAACCCTTTCGAGCATTACGAGCTTGCTACTTGTAGCAGGCTCGTGGTGCACGACAAAAACATCGGCAGTTGTCGATCGTACACGTTGCCACTCTCTCCGCAGCCATCTAGTAAAGCTTCGCAGGCTCTCCAAGCCTCCACCGCCATGGACCGGTCTGCCTACGAGTGCTCCGCCTCCATCAACGACCTCGACACTGCCCCGCAGCTGTAGCCGATATCCCCAGCTCCAACTTCCTTGGACAACGACCCACACTCCGACAAGGAGATAAGGCGTGCTACGCAGTGGAGCATCCGCGACATGGTGGCGGGTGGCCGTAAAGCCCGTCATGTGCTCCGCGGCGATGACATGCTGGAAGACCCGCGAGACATTGACACCGGCTTCAACATGCGTCCGTGCGGAGGCGGTGACCTTCCCACTCCTGTTAGGCGTGCTCGTCATGTTCCCTTTCCACCTGCACCACTCATTTCTGGACGCCTGTCCCTTGCTGACCAGATGACAGCTTCAGCTCCCGCCATTGTGGCGAAGCGTGCACCCATTCACGCTCCAACTGATAATGCCCCGACTACTAATGCAGGTCCAGCTGTCAGTGCAGGTCCAAGTGTATCCACCATGACTCGTGGATTTGGCAGGGGTTGTTGGTCAACCGGACGGGATGCGGTGTTGATGAAGGAGGTAGCGGTTTTTGCGGAGGCCGACAGGAAGACTCGGGGGTGGCAGGCCAAGATGCATGACGCGCTTTCCAAGAAGTTCACGGACACGTGGGTTCTCTTTGACCCTTTGACTTCTGTGTAGGTCAAGAGCCGTTTGCAGGTTATTACAAAGGTGTGGCGCCATGTCAGGGACCTCATCGGCCGCTCTGGCGTCCAATTCAACTGACGTACATGGACGGTTGACCTTGATCCCGAGAAGTGGGCTGAGATCAAGTGCTCTGAACCAAAGCAGGCTAAGCAGCAAGGCTTCCAACTACCATGGTATGATGACTCGTGCAGCCTGTTCTTCCCCGATAAGGCTGTGGGGGACGATGTCTTGGCCACGGGCATGCCATAGCTGCAGACAGCACCAGAAGAGGAGCCCACCACTGACGACGATCCTGAGCCGCGTGTGGTCAGACGTATGCATGTGGAGAGGCAAATTTCACGCGCGGAGCGTCTTTTCATGGGTACGACAAAGCTTGAGTGTGTCATACGCGATGACGGGTCCAAGACAGCGGAAAAGCGGTACATGCAGTAGACCAGGACGACGGCATACATGCATAAAACAAGTTGCCGCTTCTAGACCGTCTAGTGACCGACAACTTGCGTGTGTTACTTGCTTTTTCTTTCGGTACTTTGCGTGAGCAAGTTGTAACTCGTGTTTTGGGTCACGATCCGAAGAAGGCAGGCATGCATGCTTTTGTGGGAACTGTGGAAGATGTGCAAGCAAGCCGCATGCCCTCCCCCGCGGATAACGATCTTGCCGCGACAGTGGACGAGGCACAAGGCCTCATTGCTGAGAACAAGATGGTGGATGATTTAGCCTACTAATGTAATATTTTATTGTTGATGTTGTCATGCTATTGTCCAATGGAATAACATGTCATGACAGTGACCACTCGGATGACGATTCTGAACCCTGATCCATTTGTGCAACGTAATCATCCCACATTGCTTGAGTGTTGCCTGCTCGTAGCATGCGTGTCCGCCTGTCGCCATGACCTGCACCTATTCCATCATGATGTCTTACTTGAATGAAAGCCGCCAAGTCACCCTCGACCCTCTCAACGAACAACATGAAGTTGTACAACACAAAGCACGCCAGTATTAACGGGCCTTAGAAACGGTCGCCAAAACGAGGCAAACCCCGAAGAATTGCAAAATGACCCTTCAATATCCCAAACGCTCGCTCAATTGCGGACCTAGCAGTGGTATGCCTTCTGTTAAACAGCTCCTCCTTATTTTGTGGCTGTAGCTGTCCATGCACGTACTCGTGCAAGTGGTAACGAACTCCCCTATAAGGTGTCATCAGTCCATGCGTGTCTGGGAATGCAACATCCGCCAGGACAAATTTGTTCACGGGCAAAATGAATCCCTGTCGCACTGCATCTGCAAACATCCCGGGATCATGCGCGCTTCCCTTCCACCCAATACTAACATATTTGAAGCACAATTCATGATCGCACGCTGCAAGAATATTCTGTGTCACTCAAGAATGCATCTTAATGTACGCTGTTCTTCGCACATGCCGAACAATGACGGGCACATGCGTGCCGTCGATGGCGCCAATGCAGTTTGCAAACCATGGCAGCAAGTCATCACAACCCTCCGAGTGTTGTGGTGGTGCTGCATCATGGGACGGAAGACGGATGATGGTGGGTGCGAGGTCCACAAGTGCAGCGAAAACATCATGTATGGCTCGCCAAACAGTTGGTGTGGCCCGCTAGAATCTCTCCATTATTTGGCAGACAGTTGACCATCAAGGGAACGAGACGAATCTATTGCAACTTGTTTCGTCAAAAATGGTGCTGAAATGTTAGGGTTGGGTAAAGGGCGGCCATGGATTGGCCGTCGCACTAGGCTAAGTCCTAGGAGCGAACAAGAAAAAGCCCTACGGGGTGGGACTCGCTACTCGAGCCCACCCGTCGGTCGGCGAGCGAAGCTCGCCGACGCTTTGTTTTTCCAGTGCGCGGAAATGCCGCGCGCAGCCCTATTTCCGGCTCTAGGCCGGTTCTCTGTTTGGACACATCCTATGCCAGTCACAAGTGCCCAGCCTCGATTTCGAGGTCTGATCTAGGTCTTCGAACACAAGCATGAAGCAAAAAGTATCACAGAAAAGCAAGACTAAACTAGGTCACCTAAGGCTAGTCCAGCAAGAGCCACTGGTAAACAGAGTGGAGCTGAGGCACTGCTGTCGAGAGGGAAGCGAGCACAGGAGGGGTCGTGGGAGTAAGTGTATTTCGTGCTCGATGCTGACTCACGCGCTCACTGTGCGTCGCCTCCACTCTCAGAGTCAGCAAGCCCTGCACACTCATGGCCACCGCAGAGCCGTACATATATACAGGGAGGATTAACACGCCCCCTTGGCCATGTGTGCAGAGGGTGCACAACCAAGGTGATGGAGTTGGAGTTGCAGTGCAGTGGAGGGAATTGCTTTAGTGAGGAAATCTGCCAGTTGTGCATCCCCGCTGATAGGCTGGACTTGAATGACTCCTGATTCCACTGCCTCACGGACGAAGTGATGTTCGATGTTAATGTGCTTTGTGCGTGGATGCAACACACCATCATTTGCGGCGATGTTGCGTGCGGCGGAGCTCTCGCTGTGCAGTGGGACCGCTTGTACATTGAGACCCAATTCCTCAAGTTGACGTGCCAGCCAGATGCCCTCACACGCTGCTTCACCCAATGCCATGTACTCTGCTTCTGCCACACTACGCGCCACACACGACTGTTTTGCACTACGCCATGACACAGCAGTACCCCACAGACGAAATACATGCCCACCACGACTACGGGCCTGACGGTCTCGCGCATAGTCGCTGTCACAAAGTCCATCCAGTACACGACACGCCGTGGGAGCAAAGACCAAACCAAAGCCAGTAGTGTCTAGCACATAGCGCAGCAGTTTCAGCAGTGCTTTGTGATGTGCGTTGCGAGGTTCTTGGCCAAACTGAGCCAGCACGTTGACGGCACAGGAAATGTCTGGACGTGTGGTGGATGCAAGGTAGGACAGGCTGCCTGTAATCTGACGGTACAGTGTAGGGTCACTGTCCGGGCCGTAGTCAGTGGTGCGTGCATCCAGTAAGTGAGTGTACACATCAGGGCTCATCGGTGAGTGCTGTTGTGGAAGATGCTGTACGAGGTGTTGGAAACGACCGGTGAGATGTGCCAGAAACCGTCCCTGATGCAGTGCGAGTGTGCGTGCAGATCTGTCTCTGATGATGGTCATGNATGCAAGGTAGGACAGGCTGCCTGTAATCTGACGGTACAGTGTAGGGTCACTGTCCGGGCCGTAGTCAGTGGTGCGTGCATCCAGTAAGTGAGTGTACACATCAGGGCTCATCGGTGAGTGCTGTTGTGGAAGATGCTGTACGAGGTGTTGGAAACGACCGGTGAGATGTGCCAGAAACCGTCCCTGATGCAGTGCGAGTGTGCGTGCAGATCTGTCTCTGATGATGGTCATGCCCAAAACGTTACTTGCCTCCCCCAAGTCTGTCATGTTGTAGTGCTCAGTGAGTAGGGCCTTTGTGCGTGTGATGAGAGAGAGCGACGAAGAGAGGAGCAACAGGTCATGGACATAGACCAACAGCACGACGGGTACTCCAGCATCCCAGCTTAAAAAGCAGGAAGGATCACACACACTCTGTGTGAACCCCCGAGTCATGAGAGTGCGGCTAATCTCTTTGTTCCAACACCGGGGTGCTTGCTTCAGTCCATAAAGGGCTTACAGCAGCAACCAGACGTGATCTGTTCCATCCTCAAACCCTTCCGGCTGTTTGACATATAGTTCCTCCTCCAGAGGACCGTTCAGAAATGCGTTCTTGACATCTATTTGATGAATCTCCCAGTCTTCATGGGCTGCCACGCCCAACAGTGCTCTGCCGGTGCCATACTTGCCTACTGGGGCATAAGTGTCAGTGAAATCTTGTCCTGGAACTTGATGGAACCCCTTTGCTACCAACCTGGCTTTGTATTTTTCGATTAGGCCAGCCAGGTTTCTTTTCAGCTTGAAGACCCACTTCACATCTATGGCCTTTCGGCCAGGTGGAAGGGGCACAAGCTCGAACACCTTATGCTCCAAAAGAGCGTTGATCTCGGCAGCCATGGCCTTCTCCCACTCAGGTGCTTCAGGGTGCCCCCTTGCCTCAGACAGGGTCAGGGGCTCCACCTGTTGGTGTTGTGTGGTGTTGCGACTAGTCATATGGTAGAACTGTCGATAGTTGACGCGAGGGATGTCCCTCAAGGAGCGTTTCACAGGTTCGGGTGCGGGTGTGACAGTTTTTCCCGAGTCTGTGGAGGCGCCACCTCGCAGCCCAGGGGGTGATTGAGGCGCACTTGACTCTGTGCTTGCCAGGTCAGTGGGTGTTAGGAGCTCTCTCAGCACAGAGTTGTCCTCACCCTGCTCTTGTGCCACAGTGCGTGTGGGAACTGTGACTGGCTGTGGGACAAGTACTGGAATGCTTACATAGTGAGGATAGTGCTTAGGGTTCGTCAGGTTGGGCACGTGCCGCAAGGTGCAGAACTGCTTGTACGGCATGTGTTCCAGGAAGGAAGCATCTCGACTCTCAAGGAAGCTGTGACTCGTGGGGTCCCAGAACCTCCACGCCTTTGACGCATGTGACACACCGACAAAGACACACCACCGACCTCTAGGGCTCAGTTTGTGTTCGCGTTGTGGTTTGGCGAACCAGACGCAGGCCATGGTACCCTAGACTCGGGCAGGACGTAGGTCCGCTTTTTCCTTAAACCAACGTTCCCAGNGTCAGGTTGGGCACGTGCCGCAAGGTGCGGAATTTCTTATACGGCATGTGTTCCAGGAAGGAAGCATCTCGACTCTCAAGGAAGCTGTGACTCGTGGGGTCCCAGAACCTCCACGCCTTTGACGCATGTGACACACCGACAAAGACACACCACCGACCTCTAGGGCTCAGTTTGTGTTCGCGTTGTGGTTTGGCGAACCAGACGCAGGCCATGGTACCCTAGACTCGGGCAGGACGTAGGTCCGCTTTTTCCTTAAACCAACGTTCCCAGGGTGTGACTGACCGGGACAGTGGGCCTTGTAGAACTCTGTTCCACACCCAGGTGATGTACTTCACCGCTTCCTCCCAAAACCCAAAGGACAGACCTGACTCACTCAGTAGTGTACGTAGGGCATCGCCAAGGGTTCTGTGCCATCTCTCGGCTACTCCATTTTGCTGGGGTGTGTATGGCGCAGTGGTCTGATGTTCTATTCCTTGTGCCTTGAGGGCTGCGGTCAGTGGGCCCATGAACTCTCCCCCTCTGTCAGTCCGTAGCTTCAGCAACTTGCACTTTTTCTGCCGCTCTGCAATGGGTATCCACTCTGTAATGGCCTGGAGGGTGTCTGACTTTGACTTGAGCAGGAACGCCCAGCGGAAACGACTGAAGTCATCTGTCAGTGTCAGGATGTACTGTGACCCATACTGGACTGAGGGCACGGGCATCGGTCCAGTCAGATCTGCATGGACCAGTTGCAGAGGTGCAGTGCTGTCCCTGCCTGACTTGGGAAAGATCTGTCTATGAGCCTTGCCCTCATGGCACTCCATACATGTGTCTGATTTGAGGCCATGAGGGCAATCCTCCTGAGTGATACCTCGTGCTGATGAGTGCTTTTGCATGTCTGTGATGAGATCTGTGTGAATGTGTGCCAAGCGTCTGTGAAGGAGATCTGTATGCTGTGCATCTGTCGTGGTGACAACGTGAGCCTGTGGGCGGTGCGAGTGAGTGGGAACCAAGGGAAAGAGAGTCAAGCGATACAGCATGTCAGCATGCAAGGACCCATCCACCAACAAGTTCCCAGTCGACTCATAAAGCATGCATCTTTGCTGCTGCATCATTGTGGACACATTGGCTTGGCGATCCAGCTGCCCACCGGACAACAAGTTCACTCGCAACTTGGGCACATACAAGACACCAGTCAGCCAGATCACTCCACCAGGTGCCTGCAATGGCACCGTCCCCACACCCTCCACCACTAAGACTTCCCAAGAGCCGGTTTTCACTCCTTCAACATCATCCACGGCATACAGTGACGAAAACAGCTGCCTGTGCGGGGACATGTGATGCGATGCAGCGGTGTCATACAACCATTCATGCATGGGAAGAGCATACGATGTGGTGACGTGCGTATGCCCAAGCCGCTGACCTGACGCCGGTGTCGCGGCGGTCGGCTCGGGGGACTGAAGCTCCATGGGAGTAGTCCAGCCAACAGGAGGTGGTGGAGCTGGCTGCTGCGCGTCTGCCATCTCTGAAGAGACACGCTGTGCCCACGCAGGTGCAGGGACCGGTGTAGCTGAATACGGCGGCACGTAGAACAGCCCCTGGTACTGCGGTGGTGGTCCCTGGTAGAATGGCGGCGGTAGTCCCTTGGGCACTGGGGACGCCACAGGCAGTTGCAGTGAGGGTGCTCCAAATGTGGCTGCTCCGAACGGAGCCGGTGCGTGTGGTCCCATGGGAGATGACCTCGATCAGGCTGGGGGCTGGAGCTGCTGATTGAACTGGGGGCGGTGAGTCTGTTGTAGCTGATAAGACTGCTGCTGTGCAGGAGGCGTCATGATGCACTGCAGTTGTGGGCACGCCCGCCAGTAGTGTCCGGCCTGCCCGCAGTAGTTGCAGGTGCGGTCTCCTACACCTCGTCCGTGACCGCACCCTCCGCTTGCATGTCCTCCTCTGCCCCCTCCACCTCGTCCACCTCCTGCACCTGAGCCTGGAGATGGGCCTGGCGTTGCATGGTGCACAAAGCGCTGGCAATGGGGGTCTCGGCGTCGCGTGCTTCCCCACGCAGGATGTCTTCTTAGTGACGTAATTCCTCAAAAACCTCCGCCAGATCTGTGGCCTCGATGTCGGTGACACGTAGCCTCCGCAACAGCGCCCGCCGGAACTCCCTGTACGGTTCACCCAGATGAAGTAAGACTGGGTCCAGCCACTCCAGCACCGAGCAAGGTGCCCCTAGCCCCAGAATGCGGTGGCGGATATCCATTGCTGCATCCCAGTATTCTGCGATGGGCGCTCCTGGCTTGGGGTACAGCCTACGCAGCTTGTCACGAAGTGTAATGACCAGGGCCATACCCCGTTCCTCCTGTCGGGTGGAGAGATGCTGCCACGCCTCATAGCGTCAAGGGGATCCGCTACGTGAGTTTGCGGGATCCTCGCCCTTTCCTCCAAACCGGAGGTGACGGATGGCGTAGGCTTGATCATCGGGCAATGCCCGCGTGAGAGCATTGAACGCACGCAGAAGCACTCGCTCGTCTGCATCCTCCGCCGCTGGTGCCAGGTAAACTTCCTCAAATCCGTGCTCAGCGGCCCACGCAAGGAAAATGTCCTTCCATGCTAGGAAATCTCGCGTGCCGAGCAAAGGTGGGGAGAGGTCCTTTTGAGTCATCACCTTGGACAGCTCCTCCCAGGTGACTGTGGTGGCGGGTTGGTTGGAGGGCTGGCTGCCGTTGGGGTTAGAGCCGCCCCCTTCGTTTGAGGAGCCCGCATTACTCATGGCTTCCGTCCACACCCTCCTCCCCCTCGGCAAGGGGGGTGAGTGATCTCTAATGCCCTGCTGCTCCTGACACTGCTACTGCGCTGCTGCCGCTACTGCTACGGCTGCTTCGGTGGCCGCCCCGCTCGCGGGCGTCTCACGGGATGTGGCGACTTGGCGGGCAACGCCCCCAAGCCGATGCGATCTGCGCCTCTTTGGCTCCTCCCTGACTGCGCAGGGTCTGGCGAGCCCTGCGCGACCTGCTTTGGCAGTCCAGGCCTGTTGCAGCGGCGGCAAACGGCGTCGTTGCCGTTTAGGGCCGTTTCGAGGGCCGTCCGTCGATTTCGCGAGTCCCGCCTTCTAGCGTTCACCACGACCAGCGTTCTGGGCTCTGATACCATCAAGGGAACAAGACGAATCTATTGCAACTTGTTTCGTCAAAAACGGTGCTGAAATGAGGGAGTTAGGGTTGGGTAAAGGGCGGCCATGGATTGGCCGTCGCACTAGGCTAAGTCCTAGGAGCGAACAAGAAAAAGCCCTACGGGGTGGGACTCGCTACTCGAGCCCACCCGTCGGCCGGCGAGCGAAGCTCGCCGGCGCTTTGTTTTTCCAGCGCGTGGAAATGCCGCGCGCGGCCCTATTTCCGGCTCTAGGCCGGTTCTCTGTTTGGACACATCCTATGCCAGTCACAAGTGCCCAGCCTCGATTTCGAGGTCTGATCTAGGTCTTGGAACACAAGCATGAAGCAAAAAGCATCACAGAAAAGCAAGACTAAACTAGGTCACCTAAGGCTAGTCCAGCAAGAGCCACTGGTAAACAGAGTGGAGCTGAGGCACTGCTGTCGAGAGGGAAGCGAGCACAGGAGGGGTCATGGGAGTAAGTGTGTTTCGTGCTCGATGCTGACACATGTGCTCACTGTGCGTCGCCTCCACTCTCAGAGTCTGCAAGCCCTGCACACTCATGGCCACCGCAGAGCCGTACATATGTACAGGGAGGATTAACAGACCAAAAGCCCACATACTGCACGAACATGAGGAGCTTCTCCTCAATGTTGACGTTGGTGTCCCCAAGTGTTGATCTTTTTTGCATAAAGATCACAATTTGCAGCCACGAGGAAACCGTGAGCCTGCTCATGTTTCTCATGCATTATGGATGGTCCTCCCTTAACTCTCGCATCCAAGCCATCCCGGAAATGGCACCGTTCATCATTGGCCTCGGCCGCAAGCGACGTAGAATGGATTGGAGTACATCTATCAAAATTTCCCACAGAAGAGCGAGCAGTTGGGCTCGGAGTTCAATGGCACGACGAATGAGGGCGTGCCACGCGGTTGGCCGTGATTGACTGGGATCCATGGCGGTGCAACTGACGCTTGTTGGTGGAGAACAATGTGACCTCCTCCTCCTCCTCCTCCAAGCACGCAAGTACCACCATGGTGGTGCTTGCGCGACTCGGTTGCCCGTGTCGTCAGCAAACGAGGCGCGCAAGTACCACCACGGTGGTACTTGCGCGACTGCTTACCCGTTGCGGCGCGATGTGGATGACCCAAAGGTTTCTGTTAACCAACAGGTCCAATGCTCGAACCTCCCGTTATGGGAACGGTCACTCACTTCCGAAAGTCACGGGATTGAACGCAAATTTAGGTTGAATTCCAGAGGAATGGTGTTCAACTCCCGAAGTCAACTTCTTAACTTGACTTACGTTCTTGGCGCAAATTTGTGGAAGTCCACTTCAAAATGCTGACTGCCGAGGCGGGGAACACCATACTATTGTTTTTGGTTTGTGGACCTGTTTTTAGAAAAAAAAAAGAATTTAAACTAAAAAATTTCAGACAGGTCCACAAACCTGACGATATTTCTAAAATTTAACATAATCTGAAAACAGGTCCACGGACTGGCATGGCAGGTCCACGGACTGACATGGCAGGTCCACGGACCCGCGGGGCAGGTCCACGGACCCGCGGGGCAGGTCCACGGACCCGCGGGGCAGGTCCACGGACCCGCGGGGCAGGTCCACGGACCCGCGGGGCAGGTCCACGGACCCGCGGGGCAGGTCCACGGACCCGCGCGGCAGGTCCACGGACCCGCGGGGCAGGTCCACGGACCCGCGCGGCAGGTCCACGGACCCGCGGGGCAGGTCCACGGACCCGCGCGGCAGGTCCACGGACCCGCGCGGCAGGTCCACGGACCCGCGCGGCAGGTCCACGGACCCGCGCGGCAGGTCCACGGACCCGCGCGGCAGGTCCACG
>SZWC01011679.1:14370-38648 GCA_023375785.1 Penium margaritaceum
CCACGCCGTGCACCACACCGTGCACCACACCGTGCACCACACAGTGCACCACACCGTGCACCACACCGTGCACCACACCGTGCACCACACAGTGCACCAAACCGTGCACCACACCGTGCACCACACCGTGCACCACACCGTGCACCACACCGTGCACCACACCGTGCACCACACCGTGCACCACACCGTGCACCACACCGTGCACCACACCGTGCACCACACAGTGCACCACACCGTGCACCACACCGTGCACCACACCGTGCACATGTGGAGAAAGTCTTCTGTGAACTACATGCTCGGCCTTGCGCAGAGGGTGCCTGTTGGTCGCAGCAGCAGCAAGCACTTCTGCGAGGTGCTATACTCCTCGGCAGAGCATCGCAACGTCCTCATGGCATTGGGCCGAATGACGTTGAGCCAACGTGTCTGGGAACGACGTTGGGCCAACGTGTCTGGGAACGACGTTGGGCCAACGTGTATGGGAACGACGTTGGGCCAACGTGTCTGGGAACGACGTTGGGCCAACGTGTCTGGGAACGACGTTGGGCCAGGGTCCGAGTGCCTCAGAACGAGGATAATAGGGCAGTGCTTCCGGGCTTGAACGATCTGCTGGGAGTTCTGGCCGACCGTGTTGGAAGCATCCGGACTCCTTTTTCCCAACAATGCGTTTTGTGTCGGCAATGGCATGGGCTGCTTGCGAAGAAGGGTGCCCTGTCGTAAACCATGACACTGTGTCATCGACCAGTGGTCAGGCACTAAACAAGCGCAGAGCATATAACATGCTGATGGACATGCTCATGAACGTTCATATGAACGTGTTCTAGAACATGAACTTGGAGATCCAGATGCCCGTGCCCATGCACACGCATATGCACATGAACTTGCATATCCACTTGCAAACGCACATGCGTGTGCACATGCACACGCACGTGCACATGCATGTGCACATGCGCATCTACAAGCCCAGGCACATTCTTTAGGACGGACATGCTGCATGCCCATCTTTATGCATGCCGCATGCATATGCGAATGTCCATGCTTCCACTCATGTGCCTGCGCTCATACACGTTGGACATGCTGACACCAACACACATACCCGAGAGGATGGACATCCCTGCCCTGCAGCGGAAAGGTGTGAAACTGCGCTGCATTGCGAGAGAGAGCATCCAGAAATTCGTCTACGTCCTAAAACCGGTTACATTGCGAGCCTTACCTTAGTGATCTGACTTCTCATCGTGTACTGGCGGACACTCGGCTTCGTGCGATGGCCGCCGTTCCCACTGTTGCTGCTGCTGTTGCTGCTCTCCTGCTGCCGCCGCCGCCGATCCTGCTGCTGCTGCAGCTGATGCTGATGCTGATGACGTGCGTATACTCGTGCAAGGCGAGTCGTCCTTGGCCAACTGTCGCAGTCAATCGCGAGGCTGCCTCGGACAACTTGGCCCAGGAGGCCGACGCCTAATGAAGGATCAAAGAAGGGGGGGGGAGGAGGCGGGGGACGAAAGGCCTGGCTTCGCATGCCTGAGCCACTCCCGATGGACGGATTTCGGCGGCGGTCCAGACTCGCCGCACTACGGCCCGGCAGGGATTGCGGGCAAAACGTACCTGCCGCAGACTTTACCGCGCACTCTGCCGCAGATGCTGTGAACCCCTTTCTCCTGGAAATGCACCCGCCGAGCTGCTCTGCCGTCTGCGGCAGAGCAGAGTTTGGTTATCAACCGAGATGAGCGGATTCCAACCAGGTCGCCTCCGTTCACGCCGTGTGATCGGGGTCGTCTCTCAGAGTCAACGTCGTCATTCCTGCAAACGTTAGAGTGATTGAAATTTAGATGTTGTACTCAGGCATTTCATTCGACGATTTCTCATATCTGTCCACAAGTTCATTTCAAAACGTCGTTTTAGCTGCGCTTTTCATGTCCTGCCGCATAGCTCTGCGTGCGCCGTTTTGCATCCGAAATTTGCAGAATGAGTGCAGCAACTGCACGCCACAGAAGAGTGTCCAAAGTCTCCGACCAATGAAGTTTAAACCCGCTCTTTGCACAGCGGGCCTGCTGCTCACAGCAAACTCACGGCGGTCGACTTATATTTTGCGCGAGCCACATCAGCTTGCAAATACTCAGCAAAGCCACATCAGCCCGCAGAGACCAAGTTCCGCCCGCGCCTTGCCTTCCGTGCCGCAGGTCGGCGAGTGTGGACCACCGTCTTCCAATTCTAGTGAGGAGGAAACAAACACTCCCAAATAAAGACCATTTCGGTCCCAAACGCAGAGAAAAGCAACTGCTTGGCGAACCTCAAACTGGTTGTCCGAAAGAAACTGATTTTCCATGTAAAAGCAGGCGATGGGAGGAGTGCCGAAGATCAATTTTCGCCACAGGGAAGAAAAGCTAAACCACTGTAATGAGAGAGGTCACCCTTGTTTGTAATACAAACAATAGCCAATTTTTCCAGAAAGAAAACATAACAATTTAATTGCTTTTGATGTTAAAATGAACAGAACTTAAATGGTGCAAAGATGTCAATACAAGATCATTGAGGGAAACACTTCTAATCTAATAAGTTGTGGGAAGTGTAATTCTATGATGAATGGCATAACTTAGAAGCACATGTGTAGAATGCTACTAACTAGACGTATACGAGTCCCTTATCTTTCCGAGTGGGCATTTTTTTTATTACAAAAACAGCCCATCACACCTCTAGGCCGTGATATTCACACATACGGTTGAGGGCAAACAAGCCAACTACCTTCACCTCCAGTGAATCTTCCGAAACCTTCTGACAACTTCGACCACTCTCGGGACTCTACGATAGAAGTATCACCACCTTTCGACCAAATTTTCCACACAAGAAGAAAAATATGGAGTTATGAAGATGCATCTTGCATCTTCATGGTTGAATCTTGATGAACTCGATTTCTCGGCGAACCTTCTTGAATCCAACCACTCACGACGCAACTCCGCACGCGTCGCTCGACAATCCAACAACCAACCCCTACTATGTGCCATATGTAACTCTAAACGTTCGATCATTTGGACCCTTGTCATCGAATTACACTTACTACTAGTTGTAAATTGCTCAAGTGTCCCAAAGTGGAAATCTTGTTCTGCCTCGCAACTTCTACATGTTCACCATCTACGCTCCATTTGGCATAACACTTGGTATCGGAGGGCATTGGTGCTAAAGAGGCATAAGACTACATCGCCCATCTAGACGACTACCTCGCACAAGTCGTCAATGCATCTCGCATGTAAAGACTTTATAGACTTTGCGACTACGACGTGAGGTGAGCGATTGGAACTAGTTCTTGGCGCAGACTTTGGCGATAGAGAAGTTAAACACACTTATGCACGCGAACCCTAAAACAACAGCAAATGCATGCATGGCATGCTATGCGGCAGCCAGAAAAACACCTTGGCTTTGACAACCAATTCAGTTGCGGACCCAACCTGGTTAAACCAGCCACCCCTACCGACAGCTCCAACGACGACAAGAAAAACAACACGTGCCACTTGTGAAAAGGAATACATCAACCAGGAACTGGCAAATCAAATCTGAGCACCGAAGGACATTATCACCTATGTGTAGTAACAATTGAATTCCACAATAAGGGCTCTTCGCCAAGTTCTCGCATATGAAGTAATGCTCGTCGAGAGAAATTCCCAACTCTTGAGCAAACCTAAAATCCATGCGACCCCACACAAATCGTTCTTTCCAACTCTAAGGGAACTACAATTGCCCTTGCGGCCGCACGTTTGTGTGGCACTACGCTTATTTGGTGGAATGATCTAAAGACCACCTAATGGAAGCAAAAGGCTGTCAAGACATCATCAATGACCAACGACTCCCGTCTGATATCATCAATCGTAGGCGTTCTACTCTTTGTGCAGATCCACCCCGGTGGCAAGACACATAAACGCCACCAACCATTAGGAACAAATCCTCACGCGTGATGCTAGTATATCTTTAACGGTTGAACAAAAAGTTATATGCCCGGTACAAACTCAAGCGTCTTTGTCAGTGATCAAGCATGGGAGATTATATGCAAAAAGTTGGCAAACCCATCAGAGGAGCAGATATCGCCCTCAATGAACTTCACTTTCATCACAAGAATGGCCTCAACGAAGATGCTTGGCAAGAAAATGTCATTTTTAGCATATAAAAAAATGACAACGGATGATTGCACGAACACAAAGGAGTGACAACGCTCACTAAACACTGTAATCGATGAATGACATGACTAGCAACCTCCCAACTATAATTGCTGTGGTAAATAAAAGAGCTAGTGGGGGGACTCCTTGTCTCTGATGGAAGTGCATGCCATCGACCAAGGAGATACGTAAACCTGGTACAATTACATAAAGGTTGAGCGTATGGCTATTTTCTAAGCAAGTAGCCAGCAAGAAAGGGGGGGGGGGTAATGAGAGATAACTGATTTGATAATTTGAAAAGGGTAGGAGTGAAAGGGGCAACTCTTGTGCACAACGAGTGAAATGCAACAAAGGATTACCCAAGTAAACAAAACACATTGTAGTAGAGGATTTCTCTGATTGCAAAGTTTGATGAGGGGTATGAGGTCAAGCAACCGGAAATACTTCTAAATGTTGAGCCTCATGGATGGAAGATTCATAAAACGGTATGAGCACTATTGAATGGAGGAGCTTTGCACAACTATGTAAGCAATAACAAGATTCGCATATTAGGATTGCATATTAAGTTAAGAGTGTTTGAAGGGAAAACTATTAATAGAATATTGCAAATATGGTGGTTTCTAGCACCAGTACATTTAGAATTGGGACATATTTGGGTTGATAAGGTGTACAAGTCATGTTCAATAAGTGACCATAAAAGCATTTTTGAATGAGATTTCGTACATCGACACAATTTGGAGGTGGTTTGGAATAGTAAAAACGTCCATGTTAAAATAAATGGGGCCAAACAACAACTTTCACATGTGGGACAGAAGTCAACTGTAGTGGGAATGGACGTAGAATCAACAGAGGAAGTCGTAGTAGACGTGAAATGACAAGTTGTGTAGCGAATACCACTCAACGTGGATAAGTACTATATACGATGAGGAGCTTGTGCGTGGATCATACATCTCAAGCCAATTGAAAAAGAAGAATTGGTAGGAACAAACTCATCTTTACCCTTATCAAACTCATAAGCATAAACAAAGTTTGTGATGGCACACGTAGAGTCCATACCACTTATCCGAAAACCTTCAAACGTCTTTTCCAATGAACTGCAAAGAAGCTTACCTTTCAAACAAAACATGGACCATTACATTAAACCAAAGCCGCACAATAGAATTGTAATGCAAAGGGCATATGAGATGAGTGATCACAAGTTGATTGAGGTGAAAAGCCAACTCGACAAGATGCTTGGTTAGAGGTTCACCTACCCTTCCATATCAACATACGCCACACTGTTATTGCTTGTAAAAATAAAACAAGTGAGATGCAAATGTGCATGGACTATTGCGCGTTGAATGACGCTACCATCTTGAACAACTACCCTTGTCCTTGAAATGTGAAGCTTTTTGACAAACACTAAAGGGCTCGTATATTCAGTAATATCGAAATGTAGAATGGTCATAAGTACATGCTTGTGGTATACGCCGACATTAGAAGACGTCGTCCCGACCCAACTACAGGCATTTTGGGTTTATGGTAATGCCATTTGGACATGCAACTTTGCTTGTGACGTTCATGGCACCAATGAACAACATCTGCATTACATACTTTGTTGAATTCTACGTGGTCTACTTCAATGAGAGTCCATTGTACAATCACACCGCAAATGAGCACAATGTACATCTTCAAAAAGTTCTTGCGTTTTTCAATGAGACTTCATTTTTGGAAAACTTTTAAAGTGCAACTTTGATCGCTGTTTGTTCGAGTTTTTTGGGCCACTTCATACATAGTGGACGAATCATCACACATGTGAAAAAAGTGGCAACAGTTGCTTATTGGCCGACACGAACCAACGTCTGTGACGTTCAAGTTTTTTTACGGCTTTTGCAGTTACTACCAACGTATTCTATGGGATTAAGCTTGGTTGTCAATGCCTCTCTTTGACCTCACACAAAAAGAAATGAGTAGCGTTGGGGAGACAACAAAAATGAAGCATTCACCATGTTGTGAAACCCTCTGACCTCGGTGTTAGCTGTATGATTCGATGATCCAAAAGTGGACTAGGTCATGGATACAACTATGTCAAATCAAGCCATTGATGTAGTCCTCATCGAAGACCATAGAAATGGCAAGAAACTGGTAACCTACTTGCCTTGAAAAAAGTAAGGACCAAAACTCAACTACGAAGTACATAGAAAACAAATGATGGCACACGTACATGCATTCTAGACGTGGTAATGAAAGCTAGAGTGTCGCCGATGCAACATATGCATTAATCACCATGCAGTCAAATGTCTCAAGATACAGCAAAACTTAAGATAACATCAAATGCAATGGATGGAGCTCCATGAGTTTGGGTTTGACTACGATGTCAAGTGTTGGTCAAGCAAAATGAATCTAGTTGATGCACTTGGTCGTTGACTAGATATAATGCTTCTGGTGTCAACAATACAACCATAATAAGACCAACATGTCAAGACGCTTTTTAGCCAAGGTTTAGATCAGCATGATGGATAAAACAAAGTAAAGTTATGGCATAATGCATCATCTTCGCGATGCTGATTTAGTCACCAAATTGTTCTTCCTAGAAACAGCAAACTTTGCCATTTGTTGCTCGAAGAATGCCACGACACATGGTCATGTGCATACTTCCTAGAGGATAAGACGCTAAAGAAGTTTCCAAAACATTATTGTTCAAACAAGATGCAATCCAAAATGTCTAACTTCTACCAGTCTTGTGATAGATGCCAGTGACAAAAATCACTCGCACCTCGCCAACGAGAATTTTTGCAACCATTGGTTATTCAAAGAGAATTTTGGGGGAGAAATAAACATTGACTTTGTCACAAGATAATAGGTCACACCCAAGGGAAATGATGCAATCCTTGAGGTATTGAATTGGCTCTCCAAAATCTTCCACTTTTTTAAATAGCACCACTGTCATTGCCAAAATAACAGAATTGTTGTTTTTGAACAACATTGTACACCTATGGAATGTATTGAGAACTATCACCTGTGATAAAGAGTATCTATTCAATATATGTTTTGGTGCAAAGTTATGACTTGTTACAGAAGTAAAATGCAAATTTAAACTTTGTTTCATCCATAGATTGACGTTGAAACCAAGCGCACCAATCACATGCTTTGACAACATCCACAAAAACTACGTGAACCTTTAGGAAATGATTGGGCAGAAAAACTCTCGACCGCTAATACTGCATGTCATTTTCTAGTTTTCATTGTAACGGGTACAAACATGTTTGGACTTGTGAATGGAGAAATTATTGTAGTCTTGTTTGTGTTACGACATTAACAAGAGTACAAAGTTGTAGCAACGTTTCCGTAGTCAACGTTCAACAAGGAGACTTGTAAACCATCTAGGAGGAAACACAGAAAATCATTTGGAAGACATAAGAAGCAATGAAATGAGTAGTTGGCCAAAATTGTAGCAACAATGTGTTTTACGATGGTGACAAAGTCCTTCTTAGCTCCAATAACATCAAACATTGGTGACCCGATTGTTTTAGGTTGTAACCTTAATGGTTGGGAGTGTTTGGAAACAAGAGCATCAAAACCTTTGTGGTTATTCAAATCAAACTCCCAAACATTATGCAAGTTCATTTGGTAGTCCATATCAGCCGACTGAAGGACCATTGAGACCTTGGAGAAAACTTCCCTGTTAATGATGTCCCTTCCCCACCTCTTATCCAAATAGATGAGGACATTGTCTCCGTCATAGAGGAAAACTTGGCCATCAAAGACACGGTAAGAGAAAACAATATGTTTTCAACTGGCATGGATATGAGGCTGTGCACAATAGTTGAAAATCTTACGATAACCTGTAAGTTGTTGATCACTTAATTGACGGCCTCTTCTGCCGTTACCAAGCCACAACTCTACGCGCATCGACACGTTGTGTTTATAATAAGGGAAAGTGTTACATACAAGACGTACACAGGTCCTTTACCTTTCCAAGTGGGTATTTTTGTTATTATAAAAACATCCCATTGCGTCACAAAACCTCAACGTTCAACCAAAAAGTTAAGGGACAACGGACTTATTACCCTCGCATGTTTTTGAACCTCTCGAGAAATTTGACTACTCTTAAAAATCTATGATAGAAGTATCACGTCATTTTAGTCCACTTCTCAATGCACCAAGACAGATATTCATTTCTAAAGATGCATCTCAAATGTTCGACATTGATTTTCAAAGACCCCCGATTTCCCGTTGGACCTTGTCAAAGGCAACCAAGCACAAAACCATTCTGTACGCATTGCTGAAAAGCAAGATAATGACCTTGACTATGTCTTACTTGTAGTCTTACAATTATGTACATATGTCTGATCATTTAACAGTTTTCATTAAAGTACAATTACCGCTCATTATAAATAATTCAAGTTTGCCAAATCATTAATCGTTTTCTCCCTAGGAAATTGTCCCATAGGACCATCTACGCTTTGTTGGGTACAAAATAGAAGTGCCAAAACATGAGACATACTTGGGTCTTTAGCGCTCCACGAGGGCAATGCGTACGAAGTCACTTTGTTAGTTGTTGCTCTGATAATCAACAATTAAACTTGTGTGATTCTAGAATGCAAAGGCATATCTTTGCCAAAGCCTAACGTAATCAAGAATTCAAAGAATTGTTATATAATTTGTAGTACGGTTTAGACAATAATTGTTGACCGATGTGGAAAGTGTCAAAACATGTCAATACCTTGTATATAAGATAAAAAAGGTTGAGGTTGCTGGCAAATAGACTCAGATCCAATCAGGCAACTAGACATAGAAATTGGCATGGAATGGGCCATATTTGTACGGATACAACTGCGCATGTGCAAAGGATAGGAACTTGTGCACGTTTGGAACATAACACACCTCCCTTTTCCATCTCAACACCTTGACACATTATAAGAAATGTGTTGGTGTGAACTAGTTAACTCTCCATGTAGTCGTTCACATCTTGTAGGCCGTCATATGGTTCTAAATTGATCCAATGCACTGTTATGCCGATAGGCGTACACGAGTCCCTAAACTCACAAACGTCCTATTTTTGCTTGGTTGCTCTTGGTATACATTGCGACTTTGCCGCAATATTATTTTTCCATGCTTGAGGGTAATTTCGCAAATTCATCAGAACTCTCGCATAATGACAACCACTTTCTTTCCAATTCCTCAACACACAAAACCTACACGTAGCGTTAGTCGATGTTCCAAGACTATGGGCAATGATCTCTCAAGAGAATTTATTAGATCTTATGGAACCTAAGTGAAACCTCAAAGCTCCCCGTAGAACAATGTAGGACTTCTCATATGAGCGAATTAGAACACAACGTCACGACACACAAACCGCAAAAATGCCAAACAACTTAAACAAGCCTCATCCACTTCCTCTCATCATTTGTATATACACTGTTGAGATTCGACACTTGGGACAATGAAACATGCTTTTCGCTTCCCAAAAATAATTGATTAATCCCGTTCTTGTGAAAAGTAAGAAACATTGATTTCAATTATGAACCACTTCACCTCCGCCAGCGTAACACTTGGTATGAGAGAGCATCGGCCCGGGCAGAGCAAAAGATTAACTTCTACATCAACCCAAGATTCACATGTGTCTTGTAGCGCATCTCCACAAACAAGGAGTTTGCAGACCTTGCAAATAAATTGGCGCACGGTGCGAGCGCAACCGATGACAAGCAACGATAACTGGCAATGACACCAACTATGACGGAATGTAACCCGTGAAGGACCTTTAGCCTCATCTAGTTGGATGAGGGGATGATGGTTGACACTTTCAGGAGCACATCCAATCCAAAGGCAAGCTCGCCCGACATGCCAAAACCGCATACACCACTGTCAAATACAACTCCAACAACACAAAACAAGATCGCGAAGCAAACTCACCGCATGGTGTAAATGGAAGTGTGTTAACTAACCCTTATTGAGCACGTGTAGTAGTACGATGAAAACTCGAAAGCGCGATAAGCAATATTCGCCAACGAACTCCACATAGGTTGATCCTTTATTTGTCCTCGGTTACCCGAGCAATTCCATCATGCACATTCCAAGGGACCGATTGTCAGGATCTTTTGACAAGTTTAGAGGTATACTTCATTCTTGGTGGGGTTCACTCCAACAAACTGAACATGAACCACGTAGCTTCACTTTTGTGGGGCAAGCTTCAAGTTGGTGGGTTGATCTTATGGCCATCCAACAGCAGCAGGCAGCCGTAGGCGTTGATGTCATGGCTACCACATCGTCGGCACTAGGTGGAGTATCTTGCGAGTACGTTCACCCAATCTATAAATGACCAATTACTCCTCCATGTAGCTTACAAGTGCTCAGTGAGGCACTCGCAGCTCGCTTTGCCAAGTGAAACATGAAAATGGAGGTTCGTTACTGGCAACAACGACTAAAGCAGCTTTCCAGCGTGGCAAAATACACATGACATTTTCGTGAGATCATCACCAGTAACAATCTTATTGAGGATGAATTCCGTTTTCACTACAATAATGGCCTCAAGAAAGGTATTCACAAAGCACTACATATCTATGACATCAAGAATGATTTGTCGCAGATAATTGCATTCGCTCAACGCATCGACTCCACCAATTTCAAGTAAAAGTTCAACGAATCCTACGGCTCGCCCCCAAGGTATTTACCGCAAAAGAACAACAGGCATTGGTGACAGAATTCGGAGAACGTGACTCCGATGGAAGTCAATGTTGTCGAGCACAAACAATATCAATGGTCCTTTTTCAAAACTTAGAAAGATCATACACATTGCGAGGAACATCTTTGGCAAAACTTAACGGGGGGGGGGGGGAAGAATCTGAAAAGGCAAAATGGAGGAGAGGAGTCGAGAAATGATAGAGGGTAAGAGTTGACGGCAAAATTCTTGCCCCCCCCGAAAAACTTTAGCCAAATGATCGTCCACCCGAATGGCTATGATTGCCAAATACAAGGGTTCCTCAGATGCAAACATTGGATGAGCAATAGAAGGAAGATCAGCTCGCGATATTGCACAAAATTCAGTCAAGGGGTTACAAACGTTGTAGTACTTTGCGGACGCTACTCACTTGAGGTGCATCTCATAGTTTTGTATCTGATCAAGTGTTAAAAAAGCTGGGTTAGAAGCAAGATCCGGGAGCTTTCGAAGGAAAGGTTTTGACGAACAACTTCACATCCGCTTGCTATAAAAGTCATTACGATTGCGGATGGGGGATCTTCTCGACGTAACGGTATGGAGATCTTGCCCAAGAAGTGACTACAAGGTGATTCTCAAGTGAGATTTCTTGTATTAGAAAAACATGCAAGTCAAATGGAGCAGCGCCGCTCTTTGCATTCAACGGGATAGGCAAAAAATCTTTTTGCCACTCCTACAATAGCCAAAATCTAGTCAACAAGCTGAAAACAACAACAGGGCAGTCATGAGTAACACAAGGGTGGCAGTAGTATCCAAGTGAGTACAACGGCCACCAGCTACTCTCATCTTGCTCAACGTGCAAAAAACGATACACGAGGAGAGGGGCCTCGGCGGGGTTGGTCGACGTTAATTGTACCGGTGCTTGATGGAATGTGTCATTGTTGCTGATACAACCGCTCCATTCACCTCATCAACCTTATTGGCGTCAAAGTTTGCAAACGTGCTAATGGGGTTTACTCAACTTGTCAAACAATTCAAAGGGGTTATTCACAATGAGCTATTGAGGAAACTCCTTTTCAAACGCGATATCAACCACTTCATTTAACTCAAACCCAGAATCGAGACGATCGCTAAGGAAACCTACCAAATGAGTGACCATAAGCTAACAAAGCTCATACGAGAACCTAGAGACATGTTGGTTTAAGGGTTCACGTGAGCGTACATTTCTACGCACGCCGTACCATTCATGTTTCTAAAGAGGGATACTTGCAAAATGATGATGTGCGTGGAATACTGGGCACAAAAGAACATCAAGATCAAGAACCGCTACCTTGTACAGACGAGCTCTTCAACCAACTACGTGGAGCAAGAATTTTCCGTAAAATTGATCGAGGGAGTGCTTGGCACAAAACTTGCATTACAAACAAGGATGTTGTAAAAACTGCCCATTGAATGCGTTATGGGCACTTTCAGCTCACAATTATGTCGTTCAAGAAGAACTACCCTCTACCTTGTGTAGACTCACTAACGCTTGCGCAACATTCATGGCATCCATGAACAACATTTTCGGACCACTGCTCGACGATTTAATTGTGGTTTACCTTGACAAAATCTTTGTGTACAACTAATCCCTAGAGGACCATTTATGACATTTGGCAAGTGCTCAATTATTTCTCATGGGAGAAGTTCTACGCAAAGTTCTTTAAGGTTGACTTTGGTCAACGATTGATCGAGAGTCTTGGTTACATCATTAGTGGTGGACAAATGTCTTAGGATCCAAAAACAATATCCGCGATGGCGGATTGGCAAAGTGTAACAGAATTATGCGAGGTATAAGTTTTCCTTGGATTTTGCAATGATTATTAAAGGTTTGTAAAGGATGATGCTCGAATGTCAGTACTTATTCTAAAATCCACCCGGAAATCATTTGAGTGGATGTGCAAAGAAAGAAAAAAAGAAGATTTTGGAGTTTAATACAAAGCCTTGACCGCAACCTTAAGTCTTTGATTACAAGGTCTAATGGCTGACTATGTCATGGCCATAGATGCCTCCAATTGAGCAATCAAGGCCTTTCTAATGCAAGAGAATGGTCGGGGAGATTAGACCATTGCGTACGTCGTGGAAGCTTCACGGAGCGAAGCTCAATGATGTCATCGAGAAGAAGGAAACACTAAAATTAATTCACGCCTTCAAAATCCGATACTGCTCCCCAGAGTGCCGGAAATTTGTGGTTTGAATGGATCCACACACCCTCAAGTACTTGAAAAGATAGCCAAACCTCAGCCGAAGACGAATTCAATGGATGGAGTTTCTTGAGTCCAAGCATTGGCTTGGAAAGACAAATGCAGCGGACACGCTAACCCGGATTGATCTCACGATGGTCAACGCATTGTACATTTAAGCAGATCCATACTTGGTAAAGTTATTCGCACGTGGCTTTGAGGACCTCAAAACCTTTGACACAACAAAGGTCCAATCTGTATTTCATATTGGCGTAAGAAGCAGCAAATTCAAAATGTTGTTCTTGAAGTTGAGGAGCTACGGTTCATTCTTCTTGAGGAATGTCATGACACCAATGGCGGTGACCAATTCAGAGCCAAAACGACCTCGCCAAGCTTGCCAACTACTATTGGTGGGATAAGATGGGTTCACATTGCAAACTTTTGAAAAAGTTGAGACTTATGATAGAGACACAAGAGTAGGCGCATCAACCCCCTTAACATTCTACAACTAATGCCAATAGTAGAAAAACTGTGGATCAACATCTCAATCAATATTTTGATAGGTGTACATGTCATACCGGAAGGGTTTAGTGTCATACTCATCGTCATCAACAATTTCTTGAAGATAGGAAAGTCGTCGCAAAACTCCAACTACTCAACAACATGAAGTTTCATCTGGTGTTTCACATTGGAAATCTTCGACACTATGCCGATCTGACTAAAGACTTCCATGGATGCGTGGCACCAGCCCCAGCACCCATGATTTCTGATTGTGACCGCGAGTGCGAGGTTGAGGAAATCCTCCATCACCTTCGACAAGGAGGCAAAGACCAAAGTTTAGTCAAATAGAAGAGTTGTGACGTAGCACATAATGACCGGTTGCTGCACAGCCAAATCTCGGACGTCAATCCTGTTATTAATGGCTACCAAGCCTAATCCCGACCACGTGATGGTAACGCGCTAGGACGTCATGGCTAGAGGGGGTGAAGTGTTATGCCAATGGGCATACACTAGTCCTCAAACTCACACTTGCTTAGTTTTTGCCTCTTTGCTCCGAGCATTCTATGCGACATAGTCGCGGTTGTTTTTTTTTTAGCTCGAGGGATGTTTTTCCAAATACTTTGTAACTCATGCATGATGATGGCCACTTTACGGTCAATGCACGAAGTCACAAGAACCTACTCACAACGTTACTTCATGTTTTGATACCATGGATGACAATGTCTCAAGCAAATTTAACAGATCCCGTGAACACCAAACTAAACCTTAAATCCCCCCATCTAAGCACCGCAGGACTTCTCAAATTAGCAAATTAGAACACGACGTTGCGTTACACGTACTGCCAAAATTCAAAACAGCTTGAACGAGCCTCATCCTCTTGCTCTCGCCATTTGAATATACACTAACGTGTCTTGACACTTGGGATAACGAACTATACTTTCTGCTTCTCAAAGATACTTAATTGACCCTAATCTCGTGAAAAGTATCAAATTCTGACTTGAACAGTGAACCACTACACCTATGCTAGTGTAGCATGCACCATAACCTTGAAAACGTTGATGATGTTCTCCATGAATTTGTCTTCTCTTGGGTGTTTTTGAATTTTCTTTCCACATCCATCTGTGGTTTTGGATGCGGGTTTGCGAAGGAAGTGCTTGGTAGAGCCGTACACTTGTGCATTGCAAAATTTTAAAATTTCAAGCCAGAACATTGGAAAAGACAGTGGTTGGCCATGTAACTAGGCTAATAATTCTCACTAAGCAAAGGATTCAACAGCGTTTCGTTCATTGACTGGTTAAACCACTTGGTGGGTTGATTTTTGTCTCTTTGCTTTCTTAATGGAGGTTTTTTTTCATATCTAAAGGAGATCAACGACATGGAATATTGTGGCCTTCCCATATGCTTTGGTTTCTCATTTCACTAGTTCTTGTGTGTTTCAAAGCGTTGAATGTGTCTCGTGTAAGGTATTTCATGCTTCCATTGTAAGATGTAGACAATGGGAATTATCTTGAACATACATACCAATCATAGTGTTGAGTGATATTCTTAACATAAGGCAAAATGAATTAAACCTTTTATTGTGGAGGTTTTGGAGATTTATGCGAGCTTGACAATCATCAACTTGAGCACCCAGTCAATGCCATACATATCGAAAAGGAGTCGTTTTTTATCTCACTGATCTGTTACTTTGATCCTTATTTTTAATTTGAAGTGTTGTTAATATATTTATCAAGGTACTATAGGAGATCATGAGCAATGAACAAATTGCACTATTGTACTTTGCATATCAAGCACAAATGATGGAGATTGGGATGTCATGCTACAAGATATAATTGGTAAAGAAAACTAATGTACATCATGACGTAGATTAAGTTTATCTTTAGAAACAACATTCATCAAGTAACTTGACAGCCTTGATTTAGATGTTGTTTTACATTATTAAGAACATGTGACTGTAACATGCATCATAACACTAGATTCCAAAGAAAGACAACCATGCTTCAAACAATGGCACGAATTACAATTTTTTCCAATTTCTTGCTTGATATAGTTAGACACTAAACATTTCATTTTGAATATGCGTGGAGATAGCCAAAGTTTACAAAATGTTGTTTAGCTAAAAAGCTCTCAAATTACTGAATGGCTTGCGATAATGTTCATGATATCATTCATCCCCTCTTTTGTCCATGATAGTGCGTGCTTCAAGGCCATTATGCTTCCTAGAAGAAATGAACAATGCTACTCAAGTTCCACTCGCTCAAGTGTTTGAGTGGGACCACATGGAAGAATGCACACTATAGCGTTGTCCTACTAAGTTGATGGTAATAATGATCTAATGTGTTCCACACATCATGTTTTCCAAAACTCTAAAAATCTAAACAAAATGAAAGATTTTTATCATTTCCTATCCATTATTGTCGTTCTATAATTGAATATGTGACTAAAAAACATATCAAAGAGTAGTGAAAAACACAAGTGTTTCTTAAAAAACCCCTTGTTGTTTTACCTGTAGGACCTAGGTATGCCATAATTGCTTATTGGACACATTGATTCATGAAGGTAACGTATAACAAAGTTCTCAATGTATAGAAAGTGGAGTTTTTGAGATTAGGAAGTGCCTTTGTATTGTGAAGATAACTGCCTTTTTAACGTTGTTTCCTACTTTGTGGATGTAGTGATCATTGCCCCATGAATTGTAATACGATTTCTTGCTTTGATGTGTTGATACAAAAGTTTTCTTTGACGTAGGTTAGAAAAATTTTGTTTACGTTTGGAATATTTCAATGATCCATAAGAACAAAAAATGTGATTTTACTAGAATTGTGTTTAAAACTAGAAATGATGATGTGTATGTTGCCCTTGATCTTGTCAATGGCGAACACTCACTAAGTTCAATAAAAGCGAAGGTATCTGTTTAATATCAATTATGGCCACCATTAGGAAATGAATGATTTTGTGCTTGATATCTGTTTGATTCATTGTATAAAAACCAAAACACCTACATTGTCCGTAAATTCATTCGCTACAATAATCATGGATGCAAATCATAGTAGAATTACCCTTGATTTACCTTTTTTAGCTCTCATGGAAGGAAAAAAACATTCAAACAGTTTTGATAATGATTTCATAATGACATGTTTTGTAGTCTACCTCGCTTGATTGTAGTTACAGCATCTGAAGTTTTTTTATGCATTATGATAAACATTGGATTCTCCAAAGATTTAAGTATTCCTTAACACCAAGTCTTTCTCATCTTTGTATTGAGTTAAAACCCTTACCAATGTAAAGCTCCTTCATTATCATGTATAGGTGTTAGATTACATGGTTATAAGGCCCTCTAGTGTAGAAATGTGGAGTTGAGATGTTTGTTGATATTCTCTTTTGTGAGTGATCATGAAAGCATGATATCTTCTTCTGAGTTTGTTCATGTTAGATTGATCATGTAAGTTTTTAAAAAGAGTTAGTAAATTTTAGGATACAATTATTGCTTTGGTTAATCACCTTCAATTGAAAGCCTCAACAATTGTTGTTCAAAAATGTATTCCTTTATGCCTGAAATTTTAAAAAATCATCATCACCAATTCATTTAAATAAAGCTGAAATATACATTACTTGTATTAGGTGTTAATGCTTACAAATTGAATAAATGCAAACTATTTTTCATCAAATTCTACGTTGAATCACATGTTCATTTTCTAATCCACTTTTTAATCCTGTGTTTCAGACATTCGATCATGTGCAAAACTTTAGATCAAACCATGAAAAATATTTGAACTTGATTTACAACGTGCAATCAAGATAATGACATTAATACCAAAACACATTCTTTTTATACATACAAATTTAGGATAGAAATGTTCTTGTCGCAAAATAGATTAAGTTCACAAATGGGAGCTAGTAAAACAAGAACAAAGTTAGGAAAATGTCCATCATTATGGATTATATCCTATTTCAATTAGGTTTTTGGGCAAGTTTGAAAATTTTCAATCCCATATGCATGATAAAAAACAATCCAATTTGCAATTATTGAGTTCTAATGCACTACACAAAAATGGTGGGATCCATTTTGCAATGCTATCAAATGGTTTAAAAAACCTCTCAAAATGGAATGGAATTTATAATTTACACTTCTTAATCAGCGCAAAGTTTGAGAATCTTTGTGAGATGACTATATATCATTAAAACATTTGTATGCTTTGAGATCAGATTTCAACTTTGTTTTGCATAAGAAAAAGGTTCAAGACTTTTAAACATGATCATTTTCATCTTTGTAATACACAAGAATAGAATTCAACTATATTCTTTAAACAAGAAGGTTAACTTTTTAAATTTTGTAGAAGAATATGTGCACACATGGAGTTAAAGGCATTATGTATACACTGATTATAACATGTATATTAGCATGTGCATTACTATCTTAACAAAGAGTAAGAAGTCAAATCTATGTGATACAATTGTGTCATACATAGAAAGCAGAATCACATTTTCCATTTTCATGCACTGGTTCCTTCATTCATTTGAGCTAAAGATAGTCATTTCACATTTATACTTGTACGGAATGAAGGTGACATTGCTTTTGTAAACTTCCAGATCCTTGTTTTATGATTCATTGACTCCATTAAATGTCAAAAAGAAGAAGGGAATAATACCCATAATACCCAAAAACGGAGGGGGTAAGGAACACCCTACCCGGCGACTTAAAAATAAGTCTGCCCTACCCACTCGCTTCACCATGCTCGATCAACAGCATGCGCCGCTGATCGAGCAACGCAAGGTGGGGCATGTCGACCCCTCACGATTCTTGCTCCCACGCGAGAATCGCGATTGAGCGATGAGCTCTTTGTTTTTTTTCTTTGACACGCAAACCCCTTAGTGTTTCGTATGTTTTGCGCAGGTGGAGCCCGCACAAAGCTTGAAACCTTAAATCAAACTAGGAGGTTTGTGTGTCGAAAAAAAAAAACAAAAGAGCTCATCGCTTGATCGTGATTAGGCGAAAACGCCCGTTTTTGAGTTTGGGTGGAGACGCTAATTCTTTGTTTCTTTTTCTCCCTCGCAAACCTCAACGATTTTCCATCCAAATCTTAGTCATACTCTACCCCGAATTACATTCCGGGTTTAGGGTTTATATTTTTCGCGGGCATTTGCTGGACCTCGCGGTAGCGGTGCTCAGTAGGTTCCCTTTCAATGCATGGGGAGTCTTGGACCCCCCATGCCAACCATAGGCAAACCTCCCCATGACCATTCACAAACCCTTCGAATGAGGGGTTTGTGAATGTTCGAAGTGATTGATGATGTTAGCATGTCGATGTTACATGCGATGCAGCGTCGACATGCTACGTTTTCTTGCTTTTTGTGGGTAAAATGTAAATATTCTCACGCCCGTGGGCAGGGGAGTTTCATTCTTCCAAACGGCGGGTAGGGCATACACACAATGAAATTTTGTGGGTAATCCCTACATGTACCCATAAAAGAAGCGTAAACTATATGCTCTTGCAGGGCACTAATTCATAGGTTTTTAAGATCCCTTTATATTTCATGAGATATTCCCTCCATGAAAGGTGTTAAAAAAAGGGCATAAGTTAGATGCGCCCGAAGGGCATAAATTACTTGTATATTCAGAGCCCCCATGTTTTTGCTCCCTGTGCGCACGCAAACTTTGTAGTAAAAGCTATCTTTTGGTTGAAACCATGTGTTCAAGATTCATTTTATGTAGTGAAATATTTAATTTAAATGATGGTTCTACACTCTGATAAAACTTTCAACTGGCTTGAATACTTAGAGTGAGAACCACAATGTTACACATGGACGTTTGCCATAAAGAAATATGCCGTAAATGAGAAAGTTTTGAATTAAACGTTGATTGTTTACGTTTTTAATGAAATGGTTCAGATTTTGCTTACCTCTCCCTTGAATTTGTGTATTTTTGTTTCGGTTTTGCTTTATTTCATGATGGAGTTTTTATTTGAACCGAAAACAAAAGTTTATACCTATGTCTACAATGATCTATGTGCTTCAAAATCAAAACCGAATAATATTTCTGTTATGGACCATATGTTTGACAATAAAAACTGAGTTATGTTGATTTATTTCGCATATGACTTATGCTTTGGAGTTTTAGTTTTAGTTTAAGAAAATGTGTGGAATTAAGAATTTTCATTTAGCATGCATTACATAATAGAAGGTTGTAGTGGAAGAGAATATATTTTTGCTTATTATTTAGTTTATTATTTTATACATGAAATTGAAGTTGTGTTCTTTAGTTAATTATGCATGTTTCAATTTCAAATCAAACATATCTTCTAGTAAATGATATGCGTTTAGGTGGAAATTTCCAGTCTAAATTCAAGCAAAGCATGTGAAGTGGTACATCTTATAATTTGATTTTGCATGAAGTTAGAGTCTTATGGAAAATTTCCATGTAGAAGATTGAAAGGAATATGGTAAAATTCCATGGAATTTCCAATGAAACAATGTAATGGGAAAATAGTTTTTCCGTTTTTATTGTGCTTGAATGGCCCTTAGAAAATGCCTTTTTTTATGCCTAGAATGCGCTTCAATGCCCCTTAGTTAATCTTTCAATTTTTTTGGGATCATGTTGAGGATAAAGCTATGATTTGTTTTTTCATTTGGATTTAAGATGTTTAGAACAATTATCTGTTGTGCTTATGAAGGATTTTCAAGATTATGAGTGCAATCATTTCAAGGTCAAGATGTACCCCAAAGCAAGATGCTCCCCAATAGTGTATGCTTTGTAAAGAATTTCTTGAAGTTATAGCATATTCATTTTTGCTGCAAGGACGAATTGAGGAAATGTTGATGGTTCATTGTTCATAACCTTTGTTTCTATGTTGAAAAGGAGTTTTTATGTGATTGAAAGTTATTGAAGTTTGAAGTACTCTTATGAATTCCTTTGTGTGTCTCTTTTCACACATTACCAATCAAGCACAATGCAGCTCATGTTGGAAATGTGTGAATTATGAGACTTTTCTATGATCATGTAGGAAAATTCCTTGCAGCATAAGTATTAATGTGATGAACTTCTTCATGGTTTACCTTCTGTTGTGTTCATTATGTCCAAGTATTGATCTAGAACATGCAAAGAGAGTACTTCAATTTTATCTGAGGCTCATTTTCTAATGGTTTATCATTGCAATCGACTAATATCTGGTCTGTTTTGCTTTTCTATATTTGTCTTAGAATGTGAAGCCTTCTGCCACCTTATTGGCAGAGAACGTAGTAAACACGATGCCATCGTTTTCAGAATGTGCATTCATATTCGAAACTTGCCTCTTTTCGTCTGGGCTGATCTCGCAAGTTGTGGCCATGCGAGCCTCGTCGCCGGCAACCGACTGTCGATCTCATTGCCGGCAGCGAAGATTTTCCATCGACGGGTTTGTGGAAAGTTTTTAGCGCCTTCGGGCTTTCAAGTTGCCGGCCCACTCTGCCCGTCGACTTTATGCTTCGCCACGTGACAGGCGCTGATTGCCTCGGTCTCCAGCCCCCCGCTGTCTCCTTTTCCCCCGAGCGCTCTCCGTCTCTTCCTCTCTCTCGTTCCCTGGAGGAAGTCCGTCGGCCTGAGTCGACGGCGACACCGACGCCTGTGGCCTCGCCTGGAGTCGCGACAACTCTCGCCGTTGACGCCGGCTTGAACCCGAGCTCGGCTGCGTGGGCGAAGTTTGTGCGCTTGGTTTCTCTGATGGTGACCTTTCTTGTTGCTGACTACAGCCCATGGTTGTGGCCACCGCTCGCTGTCTGGACTGAGCAGCGTCTGCAGGCAGGGAGGCAGATTTGGTTTGCACGGCCAATATGCGGCAGCCCCTGCACCAGCACGCCATCGCCTCGCATACCGGGACTGCTGTTGCCCCTGGCAGACCGCCGGTTAGTGGCTTCCACGGAAGCAACCCAGTTGGGCTGCCTGCTGGTGCAGCAGGCATGGCCAGTGGTGCGGTCGTGGGCGGAATGAGCGGCGGTGTTGTTGGTGGTGGCGGTGTTTCTGCCGGAGGTCTTGGGGGAAGTTTCAGTGGCACGAATGGCGGCGTTGGCAACCCCAGCGGCATTGGTGGCGCCGTCAGTTTGGGCGGCACTTTGAGCACGGACATTTTCCGGTCCATCCCAGGCCTGGCTCGGCAGGCGTCCATCTTCTCTCTCACTCTGGACGAGTTCCAGGCGGCCATGCAGACAGGTGCTTCCGCTGCGCAGCCGCAACAGCAGCAGCAGCCCCTTGTGCAGCAGCTGGCCCACCAAGGAAGGCAGCTGGTGCAGCAGCAGCAGCAGCAGCCGCCGCAGCCGCAGCAGCACCAACAGCAGCAGGTAGGCCCGAGGGGCCCCCTCCCGTCGAGGATGTTAACTCTGGGCAGCATGAATATGGACGAGTTCCTGCGCAGCGTGTGGTCGGCGGAAGAGCAGGCTGCGTTGGCCGCTGCCATGGCGGCGGGCATGCCCGCCGTGGAGCAGGAGCACGTGGTGGGCCTCGTGCGGCAGAAGTCAATCCAGCGGCAGAGCAGCCTGTCCCGGACCTTCACTGCGAAGACGGTGGAGGACGTCTGGCGGGAGATTGTGCTCAACAGCGGCGCTGGCGACGCTGGCGTCCTTGATGGGGATGCCGGTGGGTTTGGGAGCAAGGTGAGCGCCGGTGCGGCTGGTGGTGGAGCTGGCGGTGGTGGAGGAGGAGGGGGGGATGCGGGTGGGACGCAGGATGTGAAACCGGCGCCTTCGCTGGCGGAGATGACGCTGGAGGAATTTTTGGTGCGCGCTGGGATTGCGAGGGAGGATCTCACAGGGCTGTTCTCTGTGCTGCAGACTGCGGCAGCTCAGACGGAACAGCAGACAGGCAGCGGTGGTGGTGCCGGCCAAGAAGCTCAACAGCAACCGGTGCAGCAGCAGCAGCAACTGGTGCAGCAGCAACTGGTGCAGCAGCAGCAGCAGCAGCAGCAGCAACTGGTGCAGAAGCAGCAGCAGCAGCAGCAGCAGCAGCCTCTATCTTTGCCAGCACAACACCATCAGCAGCAGCAGCAGCAGCAGCAGCAGCAGCAGCAGCAGCAGCAGCTGCAACAACAGTCAAACAGTTGGGATTCTTTGCAGCTGCAACAGCAACAACTTCAACAACAGCGGCAGCAGCGACAGCAGCAGCAGCAGCAGCAGCAACAGCAGCCGAGTCAGCAGCAACATGTGTCGCAGCTGCAGTACCAACAACACCTTCAGCAGCAGCTGCAGCAGCAGCTAGAACAGCACCAGCAACAGGAGCAGCAGCAGCAGCAGCAGCAACAACAACAACAAAAACAACAACAACAACCTCTTACACCGTCTTACCCTCACTCGCCAGTCCCCCACAGCCGGAGTCCTATCCATCAACAGCGCAACCACAATGCGCTGGCCGTAGCAGCCACACNCGCGTACAACGCCGGCGGCACTGTGTCTGGCGTTGGAGGAGGAGGGTCGAGCGACGGCGGAGGGTTCTATTCGGGTCGAGGGGTTGGAGGACTGGGAGGGTACGGGGAGGTTGGAAAGAAGCGCGTGAGTGCGGGAGGGTCGGGGGGGGAGGGGGAGGATGGAGGCACGGTGGTGGAGCGGCGGCAGAAGCGCATGATCAAGAATCGCGAGTCGGCGGCGCGGTCGCGCGCGAGAAAGCAGGTTAGTACTTGGCTGGGGTGAGGTTTCGTGGCTGATTGTTGATATTTTTTTCTTTTTTTTTGGGTGGGGGGAGCGAGTCAACAGCAAGGAAGCAGCTTGGTTGCCGTGTGCTGGAGTTGATAGGTGATGGATGTTTGGTCCATGGCATCCCTGAGGCGTCCGTTGCTGCAAATGCTGCAGTGAGGAGTTGTCCATGGGTGCAGATGGACATGTGCTAAGGAATGGTGATGTGAGGAGGGAAGAGGTGGAGCCGGGCAAATGAGTTTGTAGCGCATTGAGTAATCAGTGTTTTCATGCCGTCTCTGAGGTGAGTGCTTGGAGAGTACAACGGATTAGTGCGGGATAGAACCCACGAGGTGGCATGGGCAGATATGTGGGCGATGACTAGGGTGGAAGCAGCTGCTTGTGATGCGTGCCTTCGGCTCGGGAGTGATGTCAGCCGTGAGAATGAAGGCAACGGAGCGATAGAGCATCGACAGAAGTGATAGAGCATCGCCAGGAGCGGTGGAGAATCGACTGGAGTGATAGAGGGAGGTTGGGGATGCCAGCGATGGTGATGAAGGCGGCAGTGATGGTGGCAACTGCCTTCGGATCAAAACGGATGACGACGCGGATTATGCTGACGAGGTCGACTGTGTTGACGTTGGCAGCGATGATGATGAGGAACCGGGCGATGATCCTATGGACAGTGGTGGCGAAGGGGGGCGGTGGTAGTTTTGGCAGCGATGATGAGGAAGAGGATGGTGAGGATGCTGGTGAGGACGTGTAGACGAGTGATGTTGACGACGCCGGCGATGGCGATGAAAAAGGTCGATGGTGAGGTTGACAATGGTGCGGACTTCAAGCGCAGCGTGTAGGAATGTTGTGCTGCCACCGCTGTCGCCACTGCTGCCGCCTGCTGCCACCGCCACCACAAGTGCTGCTGCTTCTGCCGCCGTTGCTGCCACGGCTGGTGCTGGCTGCGTCCATTTTGGCTGGTCCCCACCACATTGGCACATTGAAAACAATAGGGACATTGGTGGGCAGCGGGAGCTGGTTTTCTTGATGGCTGCCATGCCAGTTATGGTTGCGGTGCTGTCACTAGCCATTCGTTGGTGCTGATGCAGGCATAGACTAAGACATTTTTCAGCATTAGAAGAGGTGGGTGGG
>SZWC01011679.1:59048-69382 GCA_023375785.1 Penium margaritaceum
GGTCGAAGGAAAACAATTATTCTAATCGAATGTAGGGGGCACTACGGTACATGTGACTCATACACTCAAGGCACAACTAATGAGGTGGTGCGAAGCATGTGCACCACACAATCAGAGTGGGATCGATCATTTCACATAACCTTCTAGGTCTTGTCCTGCTTGTTTGTAGTGACATGGCTATGGGTTTGCTGCCAAGTTTTCCCAGCATCGAGTTTTGGCCCACATCGGTCTAATCTAGCTAGTGAACTCCCATCCCCCAATGCGCACGGTACTTGTGAGAAGAATCTTTACTCGCATGCGAGCTCACTTGCTTGCTTGCTCTTTGCCGCAACATGAACGGTCACTCACTTCTCACGTCAATCAGGTTCCTCTTGTTGGTGGAATGACGCGAGGGACCAAAAGCGAGGGAGAGAGGGAGAGAGTGGGAGAGAGGGAGACGCCATGGATTGGTTGCAAGCTTACTTAGAGAATCTGAACAGCGAGTACGTGGCAGTTGGGTGGAGCAAGGACTTAGGCCGGGGAGCGAGCCCCACCTCGCGCATGAGGCACGAGGTGTGGTCGCCGTCACCCCTGGGGTCGAGTCACGCCTGATCGGAATAAATCCGAGAGCTGCTGCTGCTGGAAAAATCCCACAGCATGACCCGAGTAGGATAAAGTAGGATCAACTAGCCCAAGCAACCACAAAACCAACTAAGCATGCAAAGTAGATGTGGGCATGCTACCATGTGAGCTTTTTGCAACAATAATGCGATAAGATAATTCAACGAGCTTGTGGTAAGCCCACTGGCACAAGCCCTTGTTGTGATATGTGACATTCCTGTCGACCTGTACAGTTTATTGTGACCACTCGGCCGTGTCCATACTCGTGCAGATCCCTGATGCGGACCCAGGCGGTACCGGTGCGTCATCTGGTGGCGGACTACCAGCTTGCAGCTGACCAACGACCGTTCCAGAGCTCTGGACGCTACCCGGGACTTCCTGCAGTTTTGCTGCAGCACGCAGGACTTTATCGGTGGACTGGCCGTGGGCCCGATTTGCATGTTTGAATTGTGTGTTCACAGTTCAATGCCGGATGCATGCATGTGACTAGTCGTAGCGTCCGGCTTGTGATTCTGCACGTCTAGGTTCAGACGTCGTAGCGTTCTGACATGTGTGCGCAGAGGTACGGCCAAAACAATGATTTTGGGCCGGTTTTTAGGACAGATCTTGCACTGCCGCGTGCGACACCCCCCGTGCGCCGCGGCAGGTACTTATGCCATGGACCTGTCATTTGTCATCTCTCTCTGTAAATGCTATTGAAGCATTCAGACACTTTGCCTAGTGTCCCCTAGCCAAACTCTTGCCGTTGCGTGCACGACTTGTGACTCTCGTCACTTTCTGATCAGGCACTGACGCCAGGTCAACGGGAGTGTTGTTAGGAAGCTTCTTTGCATCTTCTCATGGTATTAGAGCGGTGAGACAGTTCTCACAGAGCTGCGCAACAGAGATGCAGCAAAGCAGCACCAGTGAGAGTCACTGCTGTAGCAGATCTACTGGGGCCTGTCGAAGACAGCCGGTCGTCGTCGAAACAACCCACACCTGTCACGTGAGACCGTAGCAGCGGCGTTGCCACCGTGCCAGCAGCAGCATAGCAGCATACGAGTAGAGCAGCAGTAGCAGCAGCGGCAGCAGCAGCGCCGTAGCAGGAGCTACAGCAATGCGTGCCGGCTGCAGCGAGTGCAGCCACCGTCCGCAGCAGCAACGGCGGCCGCGGCAGCAGCAGCGAGCAGCGGCAGCGGGGGCAGTAGCGGAGTAGCAGCAGCAACAGCGGTGCAACAGCAGTAGCGATAGCCACGGCAGCAGCAGTAGAGCAGCAGCAGCATCAGCAGCAGCAGCGCAGCAGTAGCAGCAGCGGCAGCGGGCGGCGGCGGTAGCGAGCAGCAGCCGCAACGCGCAGCAGAAGCAGCGGCATTGCATAGCCACTGTTGCGCACGCAGCCACGCAGCTACTGTTGTAGCTGATAGCACAGCTGCGGCAGCAGTTGAGCCGAAGCTACTACGCAGCCTCCGCACAGCTTCCGCGCAGCCGCCGCGGAGCGGCTGCACGCTCACGCAGAACCACAAAAGGGGAGTCGAGCCGACGTCAACATTTTTGCCTGCTGACGTCATCAGGTTGTGCTGACATCAGCAACTACCTGTTGACATCAGCACCATACTTAGCCAAATTTTTGGCCGGAAAATCAAAATATTTCAGCGTCTCAACTCCTCGAGAAACGCTGACGCTTTTGAAATCCAACAAACTTGACCTCTCGACCCATACTGAGAGGCGACATGGACTCGTCGGACAACAAGGAGAAGGCAACAGGTGATCCCTCCTCCTCCTCTTCTGGGGTCCTGAGCCCATGCTTGCAGGCCATTGAGGACCTGCGGAGCCAGCAGGTTGAGATGCGTCGCCTACTGCAGGAGCAGACTGATGCCATCCGTACGCTGACAGAGCTTCTGCGTGGCCAGTCCACAGTCCCACGGCAGATCTCCGAGGGAGTTGCCGGCGTCGCGGTTTCTACACAGCAGTCGGCTCAGGCACGCGTTACAGGAGCTCGACCTGACCCACCACCTCCTCACCTCCTGGACAATGAGCCATTCATGCCAGGCATGCCAGATGATTCCCAGGATCATGAGTTTCGAGTTCTTCAGGAGCACCTCCGTCAGCTGCAGATGAGCACCAGATCTCCTCGGATCCCTACGGTGCGATCGTCACCTGACTATCTCGGTGACTATCCCCTTCTAGGAGTCTTTCCCATCTCTTGTCCTCCTCGGCCTGTGGTTGCTCTCCCCATGGAGCGACAACCCAACGACTTTGAGACACCACCTCCACGGTACATCACTGAGGACGGCTTCGACTGTTGGGAGATCCTCTTTCAATTCTGGGCTACTTCAGAGGGTGTGTGGCCCTACTACCACAGCCTGCATCAGCCTACAAACCCAGCACAGGTGCTGACAGCAGCCAAGGCGATGCGCGGACTCCTCTATGCCATGCCACGCGAGACCGTCATCGACTTCCGCCCCTTCCTCGGGGAGCTCGGCACAGGCACGGACGCGGACCCACGCGAGGGTTGGGATCTGGCCTTATCCCTGTTGGCTGCACAGACGCATGCCACCCATGCAGCACACATTCGTGCCTTTCACTCTCTCCGTCAGGGGCCTGCACATCCTATAGCTGATTACTGGCAACGCGCCATGCGCATCTACACGCGCCTTTGGACCTCTGGAGGCACACAACTATGGGCGCTCCGTACGATGATGCTCGGAGTTCGCCTTGAGTACACTGACATCTTCACACGGTATAGTGACACTGTCGTTGAGCCCTTTTCAGCCACTCTACAGCTTCTCCCTTGGACGCATCAGATCTTCCTCCAGGTGACTTCCGCCCGCGAGGCAGCCGTGGCCTATCAGGAGACTTCCCTCGTTGCAGCTGTCGTTGCATCACCACCATCATCCCTCTTGCATCCTCCTTCTTCATCCTCCATCACGTCCTCGTCTTCCTCCTCCTCTTCGGCCCTGCCTACTTCCACTCAAACACAGGGTGTTGTAGCAGCAGCTCAGGGGAAGAAGAAGAAGGGGAAGCGGGGACCAGGTCAGCAGCAGTCACAGCAGCAGTCGCCCTCTAGTGGTAGCAGTGGACGTTTCGTTCACTGCTACAACTGTGGAGGCGTCCATCGTTGCACTGAGTGCCAGCAGCCGCACGACTGGGCACAGATTACTCGTGGGCTCCAGGCTGCACACGCCCTCCGTTCCACATCCAGCACGTCATCCTCACCATCCTCCGGACGTGTGGCGGCCACGACTGCAGCTGTTCCTGCTTCTCCACCGGCGAGTAGCAGCGATCCGGACCCACGCGACCGCACCATCGCCGAGCTCCGACACCTTTTGGCGCTCCGGTTTCAGGGAGGTGCGAGTGTGTTGTCATTGCCAAGTGATTCATAGACAATCGGTCCGTTTATTCTTGTGGCTCGGGATGACTCGTGTGGGGGGGCAAAGTCGGCATGTGATGATGATGGGCCTGACTATATAGATTGGATTCATTAGTCTCACCTTTGTGTCCTTCGTCGTTTCTCCCCACCTGTTGCCCATCCTCCGTCTGAGGCCGAGTGTTCCATTGCGCATTGTATAGTGACGTCCTCCAGTCGTGATTGAGGTGGCACTTGGATCATCGATTCAGGTGCCACTCATCACATGATGTGTTGTCGTAGTGACTTCGTTGTTCTCGGCCCTGATGCGTCTGTTTGTTGCGTCCGCACAGGCTCTGGTCAGTCCTTGCCAGTCCAGGGTGTTGGAGTCGTGCATTTTGATGGTCCGTTTGGCCCCTTGTATCTCTCCGAGGTGTCGTTTCTGCCTGACCTTGAGCTCAGTTTGCTTTTCTGTACGTGCTTGCACACTGATGGGACACTCTGTGGAGCACACTGCCGAGTCCGCGACTGTGACAGCCATTGACACATGCAGCGTGGTTCTGCATGCCTCTGTTGTGGGTGACCTGTCATGTGTCTCGCGGACTTCTACTCCTTGCTCCCCTTCCCCTTCAGCTTGTGTTTTTGTCACTGGTGTCCTATCTCTTGAGTACCAGTGATTGCTTCATCGCTCCCTGTGTCATGTGGACTCCGACACTGTGTCGAAGCTCATTCAGACACATCCCGCTCTCGGTTTTGATGCGGCTTCTTTCGAGAAGCCGCCCAAGACCGACTGTCTCTTTTGCGTCCAGGGTAAGATGTATCACTGCACCTACCTTGACTCTCGTTCTCGTGCACTTCGCCCTCTCGAGTTAGTCCACTCGGACCTTCTTGGTCCTCTTCCTGTCAAGTCTTTGTCCGATAGAGGTCGATACATCCTGACTCTGACTGATGACTTCACCCGGATGTGGTGGGTCTACAGCCTGCGCTAGAAGAGTGACACCGCTCTCGCGGTTCGCCTCTAGCTAGTGATGGCTGAGCGTTAGTCCCGCTACACAATGCACACCTTCCTCTCAGATCGTGGAGGCGAGTTTCTAGACGAGATGGATAGCTTCTTCGCTGAGCACAGGATTTTTCACCAGGTCTCCACTCTTGCTACTCAATAGAACGGTGTTTCTGAGCGTTGGAACCGTACCATGGAGGATGTGGTTCGTGCTGTGTGGTCTGAGTGTGGTCTCCTAGAGTCCTTCGCTTTTGAGGGCTTTGCCTACATGACTTGGGTCTAAAACCGCCTCTCTCACGGTCCCCTTCCGGACCACGTTACACCGTATGAGCTCTGGTTCGGCCACCGTGCTGACCTTTGTCTCGCTCGCGCCTGGGAGTCCTTGGCTTCCATGTGGTACACCGAGGACTAGCAGGGGTCCAAGGTCTCACTACGGGGTCGCTTGTGTGCCTTTGTAGGCATCTCCCCGCGATAGAAGGCCTCGCGCTTTAGGGAACATACCCATCGTCGCATTATTGAGTCACGCGAAGCGCTCTTCTTGGAGTCCCTCACCTACCGTGATCTAACGTCGATTACGTCGCTGTCTGTCACGCACATCCCTACGTATGAGGTTTGTTGCCGGATGGGGGAGTCTTCGCCTGCGAGAACCCCTCGCCAGGCTGATGTGTCCGTTTGAGCTCCCTCCACTTCAGGTTCTCCGGCTCTTGATGACCCAGCGATCATCGCTGTCAGCCCAGAGACCTCTCCAGCACCACTAGCTTCTACTCCGGTTCCCTCGCCTCCCTCAAGTACCCATGATCCTACACTTGTGTATAATCCTGTGTCTGCCGACACTCTTGCCTTTGTGTGTGGCCCTGCCTCACCTGCCCTTACTGTCACACCGAGTTCTGTGTCTCCCACACACGCATCTCCTTGCACGACACCACCAGCTCCCTTGCCTCAGCTCTCCCTGGCTGTGATTGTGCCTGTTCCTAAGCCTCAGGTGCGCCCCTCGAGCCCAGGTTACTCTCGTGAGCCTGGCGGTCGTCTTCAACCATTGGAATCCGGAGCTCAGCGAGCGTCTGGCCTTGCACCCAAGCACTCCACTCGCAATGTCGTGAGTGGTGACCCCGGCACAAAGGCCCTAGGCCTGAGTGTCCGCACTGAGCACATAGAGGTACACCCAACGTGTCCCGTAGGGCACGATCTCGTCACTCGTGAGTTCCACATCGCTTGTGATGCAGCAGCCGATCTTGTGGTCGTCACACCTAGCACTGAGGCGTGCGCTCTTGCCACGCAGAGCTCTCCCTCTTTGGCGCCTGACCTGGGCACACTGAGGGAAGCTCTCTCATCACAGGATGTTGACGCTTGGCGTGCTGCCTACAAGGATGATCTTCGCGCCATCCGAGAGCACGGAGTTTACGAGCTAGTCGACCTTCCACCTGGGAGGAAGGCTTTTCAGGTCAAGTGCACCTTTCGAAAGAAAGTGAAGCCAGATGGCTCACTGGAACGCCACAAGGCTTGCTTGCTCGTCAAGGGGTACTCTCAGATTGAGGGCATCGATTACACTGACACCTTTGCCCCTGTCGGCCGTATGACCTCAGCTCAAGCTCTGTTTGGTGTAGTGGCTCAACATGACTGGGAACTACACCAGATGGATGTGAACAATGCGTTCCTCCATGGCTCTCTGGATGAGGAGATCTACGTGGCTCAGCCACCCGGCTTTGAGGACGGCGACAAGGTCTGGCGCTTGCGCAAGTCCTTGTACGGCCTCAAGCAGTCTCCTCGGTGTTGGAACCAGGAGATCACTGGCACCCTNCATGACTGGGAACTACACCAGATGGATGTGAACAATGCGTTCCTCCATGGCTCTCTGGATGAGGAGATCTACGTGGCTCAGCCACCCGGCTTTGAGGACGGCGACAAGGTCTGGCGCTTGCGCAAGTCCTTGTACGGCCTCAAGCTGTCTCCTCGGTGTTGGAACCAAGAGATCAGTGGCACCCTGACTCGTGCGGGATATGTAAAGAGCAAGGCAGATCCCTCTCTCTTCATCCGCCGGACGCATGAGCGGTGAACCGCCATCCTGGTCTATGTCGACGACCTTCTGATCCCGTCTCCTTCACAGGAGGCCGTGAAGGAGACCAAGGCTATCCTCCAGATTGCCTACAGGATGAAGGACCTTGGTCCTGGAGCGGTGTTTCTTGGCATGGTGATCGTACAAGACCGCAGACGTCGTACTCTGCTACAGCACCAGGCCCGATACGCACGTGTTGTGGGGGAGCGCTTCAGCAACCTCCTCGGCGCAGTGTCCACGGCTTCCACACCTCTCACACCCGACGGGCAAGATGCCCTGAAGGTGGATGATCCCACACAACAGGGGGAGACAGTGGAAGTGACCTTGTACCTCCGTCTCATCGGATCTCTGATGTACCTGGCCACAACCACACATCCGGACATCGCATTCTTCGTCAACCTCCTTGCCTTGTTTTTGCAGGCTCCACGTGCTAGAGCCCTTCATGCGGCTGTGCGAGTGGTGCAGTACGTGGTCTCCACACCGTACCTCGGACTTTGCTTTCGCCGGCAGTGTTCGGTGGTCCTTGACGGCAACACTGACAGCGATTGGGCCTGGAGCCCAGACGGACGCAGTCGCACCGGTTACGTGTTCTTGCTCGGTGGTACTGCTATGTCCTGGTGCAGCAAGAAGCAGGGTTGCATTGCACATAGCTCATCGGAGGCAGAGTATGTCGCTCAGGGTGTAGGTGTTGTTATTTGAATGCCCCTTGGCCACTAGTCTCCAGAATTGGCGAGTAGTGGACGGACCAGGCATGCACTGCTCATGTGGAGCAAGTCCCCTGGGTCCGGTCCAACAGACCAGGCATGCACTGTCCTTGTTCAAGGATAAGTCCCCTGGGTTTTTCTCATGATGGCTATTCAGATTGTCAATCTGACCGTACCGATGGAAAGAGCAGGTGTCAAACTGTCAGCTGTCCAAGTTTCGGGCAGATCCAACGGTCGGATTGGAAGATGCAAGATGTGCCTTGGATCAGGGGATGTCTTCCCTGATTGAGGGGATGACCTCCTTAATTTAAGGAGTGACATCGGCCGAGGCGCGCGCGCTTCGGATTAGCCGAGGCGCGTGCGCTTCGGCTGCCAAAGGCACTCCTTAGCTATTTATGCCTTGTACTTGCCATTGTCTCAACTACTCCTTCACTTGATGTCTCTTGTTTGAGCTGTGCGCTTGAGACTGAGCTTGATATGAACTGCTAAGGTGGTTGTAATCTTGCTCGTGTGAGAGTGCTGACTTAATTTGTTGGGCTCTCACACCAAGGAAGAAGAAGGCTTAGAGGGCGGGAGCCCCTAAGACCTTGAGCGAAAGCACCTGGGTAGCTAGGTCTCACCAGAGGCATAGTTAATTCCTTGGGGGTGATCATGATCCTTGGGTGAAATTCCCTTGGACGGTCGGCAGTTGCCATTGTGTCGGCGCTGTTTTCTAGACCGGAGCCTCAGGCCACGTGACTCAGGAACAACAGTAGGGGCTACTGAGGCGGTATGGCTGCAACGCATGTTCCTTGAGCTAGGTCAGTCAGTACCCGCCATTGTGCTTCGTTGCGACAACCAGAGTGCTCTTGCCATTGCGGAGAACTATGGTGTCTTTCATGCTCGCACGAAGCACATTGTAGTGGAGCATCACTTTGTGCGTGACCTGGTGGAGTGACACGTGATCTCCATCATTTGGGTTGGCACTGACATGCAGACTGAGCGTGTTGAATTCTTGACGAAGGCACTAGCACGCGGAAAGTTCCTGGTGGCCATTTGTTCTGTCGGACTTCGTCCCTTGCCTGAGAGTGGTTGAGTGTGGGGTGTTGTGGTGGCCATTTGTTCCGTCGTTGCACGCGTTGTTGTACTCGTTTCAGTGCTGCACGTGTATGGACATGCATACCATCGGGTCATGGGGGAGTTTGTGATTTGTGACATTCCTGTCGACCTGTACAGTTTACTGTGACCACTCGGCCGTGTCCATACTCGTGCAGATCCCTGATGCGGACCCAGGCGGTACTGGTGCGTCATCTGGTGGCGGACTACCAGCTTGCAGCTGACCGACGACCGTTCCAGAGCTCTGTTTTGGACCCGATTTGCATGTTTTGCATTGTGTGTCCACTGTTCGATGCCTGATGCATGCATGTGACCAGTCGTAGTGTTTGGCTTGTGATTCTACACTTCTAGGTTCAGACGGCGTAGCATTCTGACATGTGTGCGCAGAGTTACGGCCAAAACAATGGTTTTGGGCCGGTTTTTAGGACAGATCTTGCACTGCCGCGTGCGACACCTGCCGTGCGCCGCGGCAGGTACTTATGCCATGGACCTGTCATTTGTCATCTCTCTCTGCAAATGCTATTGAAGCATTCAGACACTTTGCCTTGTGTCCCCTAGCCAAACTCTTTCCGTTGCGTGCACGACCTGTGACTGTCGTCACTGTCTGATCAGGCACTGACGCCTGGTCAACGGAAGTGTTGCTAGGAAGCTTCTTTGCATCTTCTCAGCCCTTTGTTATCCAAGAGGCTGAAGACAACGAGAATGACTTAGAACTTGAGCGTGTCATTACTTGAGAGGGCCACTTGCTTTGCACGGCAGCCATGTTGGTTTACTCTCCTGCATTGACGTGTGTGTGCATGGAGACCGGTGGATAGCAAACACTGTGTTGGTAAGTCAGCACTTGAGGACCAATACAAAGATCCCCCCACCCCCCTCGCGTCCTCGTCTGTATTGGCGACTGCTAGACTAGTCTAAGCATACAAGCAAGAGAGTAACAGGGAGGAGCACACACGACACTATAAAGTGAAGCAATCACCCTTCGAGATGGGATTCAGAATCACAGAAGTGAGTTGTGAGTGTAACAGGCTAGTGGGTGATACGGACTGGTTGACTGGGACACATACGCAAAGAGATTTTATGGGGTCCAGAAGCCACCTTGGAATTGAACCGGACCGGTTTGTAACGCGCTGCCAATAGTTTCTCACACGCTAGAAGAAACCGGTCGTGTGGTCCTGTAGGATCAGCAACCCGGTCTCACCTAGCAAAACCCTGTTTTAACATGCATGACTACAACACAGTCAACCACACTGACCACGAGTGTATGTGGGTGCATGTCTAAATTAAGTGTTGCTCCACGTTTTGATAAGTGTTAACCAAGCAAGTTATGGTGATCATGACAATTGGGTTCTCGATCTTGTTAAGGTTGGACACAGCAGGCACAACTGTTGCACTGGGCTAAGACACCAGCAATGCATAATCCATTGGATGTATGATGATGCCACCTCCAAGAGCTTCACTTTAGACTATTCACCTGCAATGATGTGTGTGTGTGTGTGTGTGTGTGTGTGTGTGTGTGTGTATAAAAGGAAACTGTCTAGTGCGCACGTTGAGGCAAAT
>SZWC01011680.1:6380-18023 GCA_023375785.1 Penium margaritaceum
TATAGATCCTTCTATTGTGAGTTTTTTTCATGTCTAAAAAGCGTTCTCACAAAAACAAAGAGAGACTTGATGATAGAACCCACTTCACCAGTGAAAGAGTGAATCAAAGCTAAGCTTGAGCATATGAATACGTCATTGGTCATAAGTATTTTGAAAATGGAAATGTGAGGAACATCATTTTTTCCTTGTACACAATAAATTGTCACTTTTGATAGAAGAGTTCCTCCACATGATGGAAATATAATGCTGAATGCAAGAAAAAATGATTCAATGCCAGAAATGTAATAGTGATAGTACCCTGATTTTTCAATCCAACTCAAAGCTTTGGTTGTGTCATAAGAAAACTCAGAAGGGGTAATATTTAAAGAGGCTTATCATGGCCAAATGCGATTGTACATGCGTTACACAATACTATTTATGAAAATGACTACAATAGCATACAACCGGTAAGAAACCATTAATGGTGATGTACATCACATCGAATTCTTACTTTAAAAAATGAAAGGCAACGCACATGTTGTGTCAACTTGATGACCCATCTAGATGCCGCAACAATGCAAAATGTGTCAATTTCACATTGAGACGGAAATCTGATGTATCACGGATGTCAGTGTTGATTGAACTACTAGCAAAAGCATAAGTGCTTGTTGTCAAACCTTTGCCACTGTAGAATCCACATATGAAAACAAGTTCTGGTTGGCTTTAATCCATAGTTGCTGAATTCGTTCATAAAACTAGTTCTGAATGCACCGCTTATAATGTACAAGGTTTATTCGTGAAGGAGATGTAGGTGTTTCTATCCACGCAGGTGCCAATGGTAGGAGGGATGTCAATTAATTTATTTGTGCTTGAACTTTGATAAAAGAATAATTCAAGTGTTGATTGCACCCAACACACAGACAAGTTTGCGAATCACTTTGTGATAGGTGATTGCAGAAGACGAAAAAGTGTAAGTTGTATGTCAAAGATGTGTGACATGGAAATTTTAATTGTGGCATTCACGCGATTGTAGAACAGACCATTACCATAAGTGTTGAGTGCATGGTTAATGAGAGTGTTGGAGGAAACATGGACATGAGTGATGAATGACCTTTTGTTACACAAACATATATTATATGTTTAACAAAAGCTACATGTTCCACTTTGGAATGGGTGGCAAATGCACCATTGATGTGAATGTCAAAAGCACCATGGACTTAAACTTGTTAGAAGTATTGCTCATGCATGACAAAATTTTCACGAGATTTTCTTGAGTTTTTGACATTCATGTAAATGGAGGTAGAGTTTCTTCAGTATGGATTGCATTAGAATTGTGGATGTCAATTGTAAAAACCAGCTGGTTTTTGGTATACCGTTGAATGAAAACATGACACATGCACAGGTTGGTTCTGAGGGCATGTGCATCAAGGGAGTTATAAAACTTGCTTCATGCACATGCATTTGAAGAGCCGAAAACACGCCTTCCCATGTTTGTAAGGCATTTCAAAAATTCTACGATGGTCATATTATGAAATCATTGAAAGATAGAGATGATTAATATGTCTAGAAATGATCATCGATGGCTCTGGTGATGAGATGTGTACGCAAACGATGTAATAAATAAGAGAAAAATCTCTTTTGTCATTGATAGTGACACCACTTTGAATCAAAAGCATTTGCATCTCTTGATTGCAATATGGACAGGTACTCTTGAAGAAAGCGCAAGCAAAAGTTTAATGGCTGAATCACATGTGCTTCAATGAGGATTTTCATAAATGTAGACCATGCAAAAGGTGGATGAACTTCTTCCTGCCCGTACATAGAATGTGGTACCAAAGCATGTCGTTAAAATTATAAATTCCAAAAGATGCATGACTTCCATGACTAGGAGAGTTTAATGTGTTTGAAAAAATACCAGAGGTAATCCTCAATTCAGTGAATTTAAGTACATGCTTCATACGTTTGTAGCTAACTCAGGAAATGCATAAAAACACATGCACAACATGCACGAGAAACTTGTTTGGTGTCTTCTTATGTGTTAATCATGAAAACAAGTTGTGGTTACCATTGAGAGAAGAATGATCATAATGGTCTTGTTACATTTGTTGAAACAGATGATATTAGTTGATATTTAAAAAAACAATGATGACACCATTAAATCAAACAAGTCATTTTGGAGGATTTAGATCAAGAGTGGCACATGCCATAATGCGATATGGTGAAAAGAAAGCGTGTTTGTTTGACGATTGAGCTTGTTTCATGGCTAAGTCATGACATGTTGAACATGCTTACTATGTCATCATGCAAACTTTGAGACAAGATGTTTGACATCATTTTACATGTACACAATGTGTACCTAAAGAGCATCATTGTTTTCCCTGAATTGCACCATATGCCTAAATGCATTACCGACTATTTTAGGTTGTGTGCATCATTACTCATGGTTGATGAGAGCGTGGATCCATGGTTGAATGTGTGAAGGATATGATCCTTGAATAAATGGTTTGTGGAAAATCCTTTGACACATCAATTTGAGTGAGTCATGAAAAGAAACACTGGTACAAAAGTCTAAGAACGAAAGAAAATGCAGATGATGTTCCAAAGAATATGAGGACAAACAATATGACCCCTCAACGAAATATCTCTAAGAGAGGGGATTTTGAACCCACAAGAGCGATGCCGTGACTCTTTCATGGGTTCCAAGGTAGTTACGTTGCTGCAGTGCGCTGGTTGAATATTGCAAGAGTCATTTTCAGATGTAAGATGCAATGGAATGAATGTCAAAAGTTAAAAATGTAGAAGGATACGCCTTTAGTCTAAAATCACTTAATTGGTGAAATGTATTGGAATAAAACAATATTATCAACATGAGTTAAGCGACTTTTGTATAAAAATTTCATGTAGGAAGAAAATGAGAAGTATTCCCACCTCTCTACTACACTTCCCTAGGTTCATTACGATCCCATGATTTTCAAACTAGTTATAGTTCAGATCATGTCAAGTTCTAGCTATTGCGCAACAAGCTTATGACCTTGGAAACATCACATAGGCTGATGAATTTATGCTTATGGTGTCATTGCACTTATATCTTGGTGCTACGACGGACCGTGTAACAAGGTATATTGAATATTGTGACAAACTAATGACCAGTGTGTCATAGGAGGACGTTNTAGTTCAGATCATGTCAAGTTCTAGCTATTGCGCAACAAGCTTATGACCTTGGAAACATCACATAGGCTGATGAATTTATGCTTATGGTGTCATTGCACTTATATCTTGGTGCTACGACGGACCGTGTAACAAGGTATATTGAATATTGTGACAAACTAATGACCAGTGTGTCATAGGAGGACGTTTGATTTGAAAGGAATACTAGAAGTGGGCCTTAAGAAACAAGATTTTTAATCTGATTGTGTGGATGTTTTGAAAGATTCTCAATCTTTAGGACATTGGGACATGGTTAATTATTCATTTACTAAACAATCTTAAAACATTGTGTAGATGGATTGTGATCATTTAACAGGTATGGTGCAGCACCGTCTCTACTAAAATGATATACATAACAAAACCAAAATCGTTTTCCAACAAAACAAACATTGAAAAAGATCATATTGAATACTGTTGTAAAAAGACACTTTGTTGATCAAGAAATTCATGGGAAAGAAACTCAAATCCTTTAGTCTTGGGGGATGTTTCAATTGATGTAAATTGTTGAAGAAATGTATGTTATTTCATGTTACACTGGTATCAAGTATGGTGGTTGTTTGATACATGTGTTTGATGAGGGTGATGATATCTACAAGTGCCTTCAATTAGGCACATAATGACAATTATTTAATGGAAGTAGCAAATATGTACACAGTCAAATGTATTGAAGCAACTAGAATTGTTGTGAATTGGAGAACACCATCCAAAATTTGTTGTTGGGTTTCATTTCTTACGAGAGTTTTGCATAAAAGGATGCATTTTTTCCTATATGTCAAAGGAGATCACAACTTCTTAAAAAGATTCTACAAGCACAATCCATCCTGGTTTCTTGAAAGGAGCTCTATGAAGAGATTACATGAAAGGAGAATAATTTAGGAACGAGAAATTCTGAGATCACTAGATGTGATTATGAAGTGTTGAAGTACATGAGCATGGAATTACACCCCAACGGTGTCCCGTCAACTTCAAGTTCATGGAATGTGATCATGTTACAATGATAATGGGAGTACCATCTAATGAACACTTTGTTTGTGGATGCAATCAACTGGTCATCTTAGCTTACCTTGTTAATAGTGATGTGCTATTGATATGGAAAGTAACGGGAGCTTGTGATATTCAGCAAGAGCTGAGGGGATGATGGTTGAGAAGGAGATGATATCGTTCAAATTTTTGTTGATTTTGTTGACAGACTTTGACAAAGATTGTGCATGGTAGAAGACTAGTGCTACCTCCTTCAATGTTGAGTACAACCTTTGAATCGCAAAACAAGTGTGTTCATCAACCGTATCTTAGGACCTTGGTCCCTCATAACCCTAAGCTTGTGCAAGCATGCGAGTTGTATGAGCTTGATGAAAGTTGGTTGAGATCACCAAACTCACCCACGAGTGGTAAGAGGGGTTTGGTACTTATGAGTGGTCATGAAATGTGGTTATAACTGAGAGGAATGTTGCTTAAATCCTTAATAAAAGACACTAACTATGTTATGGGGAGATTTCATCTCCATAGAAACCACAAGGAAGAAATCATGTTTGAATGACATGGAAAAGTGATTTGTGGACCAGGATGGTCTTTTGTGTGGATGCCTGGTCAATGAGTTAGAGGGACATTCCTTGCATATAGGAAGGAGGTGTCACAACAACAGCTTGCTTAAGACATACCACACAAAATGTGGGACAACTCATCTTATGATTCCTCTTCTTAACTAGAATAACGTTTTGATACACACGTCTTATGAGTCTTTGGTGAAGAGACACCAATGCTTTTGAAGAGCATACAAAGATTTTACGTGTTTCATCTTGGCCAATGCCAAGCTATCACGCGATGAAATTTGGATGCTGTCGGTGTATGGCCATCATTTCAAGAACCACATATGGTGGTGGCTGATCGTGCGTGAACAAGATGGAATCATACTAAAGTTTGTAAGAGTACATAAAGGTTCTCTTTAGCACACTATGTGTTCCATGCTTTCCATGATGCATTACATGATGATCGAACCATCAAGATTAAGGCTGAACTTGGAAAATGGAGAGGAATGTAGCATGTGGACTATTGTTTGAGTTATAAAAAAACACTATTTGTTTTAGAGATTTGAGGTTAGCTACTTTAGATGTCCTTGTTTGTAAAAGAGTTTACGGGGTAGATTATGGGTCAAACCTACTCTTTTTTTGGATTTGGGGCAAGAGGAGTGTCGCGATGGAGATTCCATTGTGTCACTCCTCTCCTTGAGCACAAGGGTGATGTTTTAACGTTGCTTTGCTACGTGGATCAAGTGCGATTTGGATGCATGTTTATAAAAATAATTTTTGGCATGATTCCGTTCAGCCAAAATGGCTGAGGTGCAAAGTCGTGCCTCCTCCTTTGACGACTATGCAAAGGGCCTAAGTTTTAGTTTCCAAAGTCAAAATGACCATTACTGTTACAAAACGTTCGTAATGAGAAAAGTTTAAGATAGCCATATTTCCAAGAAACTATTATTGCTAGCCTATCGATAGGATCATGTGGAAATACCAGAAAAGGGTAATAATTTTTACTGAGTTATCATCTATTACGTATTCTAGCCTTGCTTTTGAACAGATGAAAATTCGATCCCCCCATGAATGGGGTTTGAAGGGTTTTGAGAAACATGTATCAAGTGCTAGGCCATGTGGTAGTGGAGCTTGTTATATTGAGTTACCAAGTGCAAGTATTTGAATGGTCTACAAATAATTGTTGAGGAACACATTAAGCGAAGGAAGAAAGTCCTATTTTGTTGTCCTGAAATGAAGATACCAGAATTCGAATAGCTAATATTTCTTTAATCTATGTTGAGATAACTTTTTAGTTGATAATGTCATGGTTTACATGCAGAATTGTCTTCTTCATGCCAGATAGGTGACTTGTAATTCGTATCCTTTGGATAAGTTGAAGTTTTTCAGTTATTGGTGATAATAATACAGATTTTTTAAGAAAATGTTTAAGATGTTTCTTTGCCTGGTTTATTTTTACTGGGAACACTGTAATGAAAGGACCCATTGGAATTGAAATTCAGTTTTGGGCACATCAAGGAGCAACATAGGACCCATTGGAACTCTATTCTGGATTAACGCAAACCAGGCGTGGTCTTTTGTGTTCATAGGCGAGGAAGTGGGGTAGTCAACTCCTTTGCCGATGTTATTGACAGCAGGTGACATTCCCTGCTGCCGAACACGAACGCCGCCCGGCAAAACTTAGGCTTCTCCAGTTCTTTCGAGCCACCTTGAACTCGGGAACAGAGCCGCTGTGACCTCTCACGCAGGAGCGGCGCATGTTAACGGCGAAGGGATCGGGTCCGAACGATCTTGGATCCGATGGGCCCTGCTGCCCATAAGCTTCTCCCCGAGGATATCTTGACTTCCTTGAAGTTGACAGGTTCAAGCTTGCAAGCCAGATACGCCCGGAAAACTCGTCCGACCGACAATCCAGAATGAACGATTGTTCACGTGCTATCCACGATCGGGCTTGTCCTCTGTTTCTTGGGAGACCCAGGGAAGGCCGTGAATGAGACATGAGTGAGTAACCTTGCTGTAAAGCAATTATAACTCACGTGATTATGGAAAGCGCGAAGCAGCATTGTAAAAAAAAATGTTTTCCGAAAAGAGGATATCTACAGCGTTCTGTAGAAAAGAGAGATACGGAATTTGTTCAGCTAAAAATTGCTTTTTTTTGCAAAAACAGAATAGGTATGCTCTTATTGGCGTAGACAATTGGCGCAGGCTGATTTTGTTTCCTTCGAACAGAGTCAAGTTCCTCACTTTGTTTGTGACGAAAGTAGTATATGCATATTGTTCCTATTCCTCGGCGACCAGAAATTGCCACGTGACAAGACATCAAATTGCCACGCTGGATAGCCTTTGAAACACAGTTCACCGAAATTGGATTCAAGTGGTTCTGACAAAAAACTATTAAGCAAAGTGCGAGGTTTGAAAAAAATTTGGCGAGGGGTTCTAGTTGTGACCTCATCAGCGACCAACTCTCCGCAAAATTTTGCGGAGAGTTGGTGGCCGGGGAGGTGTACAACTATGAACAGTACCCGAAACTCCGTGAATGGACATAGGTGGAACGACTAGTCGAACGATGACATCAGCATAAATCTACCTGTCAGATTATGACTACATTTTAGTAAGGAAATTCACTTTCCTAAGGAATTGGTGCATCTGGGTCAACATCTGTGAAACCATTGCGTTCACCCACTCAAGTCCAAGATGTTTACGGGTGCCCTGCATTATGTTGCTTGTAGATGACAAAGAGTGTCTCAAATTGAGTGGGTGGATGAACGGGGTGAGATGTTACTCACCCATTCCCACCTGTGGCCACTAATGCACCTCTTGCCGTTACTAATTCAAAATATTCCATTTGTGCGGTGTACCCACGAGCACTTCAATCTAACAATTATCTAAGGTAGCCTTTGTTTTTGTAACAATCACAACACTACCCAGCACAGAGGAACGTGGGAACAACTATATCAACATTGATCCCTAATAACACGGAACATTTCAAGGTTTGGTTCTCATCATTGATGGTGCAAGAACCTTCAGTAGCATTACATGGCACAATCAAATTCTGAACCGTGACTTGAATTCCATTACACAAATCCATTTTGATTGTGAAAGAAAAGTTCTATCAAAGATTTGGAGCAAGTGTCACCTTTTCATTTTCCTCTCTCAAACTATGTATACTGCTAGAATCGGTTCCTAATTGAATTTGCGCTTATAAAGGCTTGCATCTAGGAATGACAAAGGCATGTTATCCACATTCTCCTAGGTGCATTCCCTAGTTCTACGTGCCCTAATTTGATGAAACTCAAACAGTGTGCACAGCCATTTCATTGGCCTGACTCGAATCATTAATGGTTTATCCTCTCAAAGGAGAAATTTGGACACTTATCACCCTTTCTAGGTAGATTTGCACCACAACCTTGATGGGGGACTATCCAACAATACTCTAGTGCAATTTGTCATCTTCGCAATGCTTGCCATGTGGAATGCACGTTTTCTTTTTAAAGTTTAAGGGGACTATTCAAATTACCTCAATGAGGAAAATCAACGTTCAGAAGATTGTTTTACATCAATTTTGGAATGGGGAACATGGGGAAGCAAAGTTATGCCCTATTTGTGGGCGCTTGATGCTAGAACCTGAGAGTTCAAGAAGAAAGACCCTATCCATTGAATTTTGAAATCATTTAATATAAACATATAAAAAAAACTGTTACTTTTTGATCATTTCATTGAAAAAAACAAAACAGGTTTTCTTAAAGGAAGAGGTTTCCAATTGACAACCATTAAATGAAGAGAAGCTTGAACGCCTTGATGGGAAGAGTGATTCAAGACATAAGGGTAGGAGAACAAACATGAGAAAGTGATTCGATTTGTTTTGTACAGTTTAAAGAGAAAAAGGACCCAGCATTCCCATGTTAATTTATTTTGAAAGCCTTTTCATGGCAAGCTGTGGACATTGCATGCTGTTTTGATTATGATTCTAATCATTCTTTCACGAATACACATAGTTAATTTTGGTAGTATCCCATCTTGATTATGTCTATGAAAACATATTCATATCCGAAATCCAATAATCATGAAAAAATATCAAGTGGAATGTATCGCACCCTTCGCAAAGGTGCATCAGACCACGATTGTGCTTCTATAAGGTTATCTTTATTAAAGCATGAAAAAATTCTATGTAATGTATAAACAATTTCAGGCCAATCCATCCTATTGGAGAGTATTAATGTACATTGTGTTTGATATCCAATCAAAGAAGTATTTATTTTCAATGATTCTTACATGCCATAGTTTTTAGAATTTGTTTTTTCTTCAAGTCTAGAATGATAAGGACGATTTGTCACCACAGATGAAAATTTTGTGTAGTATTTGTTGTAGCAAATTGGGTTCATCACTTCGTTACATGACAACCCCACTGACCGCCCCAGAGTATATTCTGGCCAAATGTGAAACAAAAATCAAAGGCCCTTAGACTGGTAGTCCAAGGAGGATGAGTAAGTAAGCGCTTTAACTATTTTTGTTGAGAGACATGGCTGAAAGAATGGACGAGGTCAACATAATAAAATGTTGTTGCATTCATCTACAATGGTATCTTGCCACGGGGGACTACCACGTGCATTAGATATAAATTGAAGCATTGACCAAGTAGGGCGAAACTTTGGATTATTCATCAAAACACTCCTCATGTTGAAATATTGCATAGTTGGGAATTTTAAGCCTAGGTTACAACTTAAATCAATGAATACACTAAATTCATGTTCATTAATTTCATGTGAATCTATTCACACTAAATTTATATCAAGAATATGTTGGTATCCGTGACTATGAATAAGGGTAAAAACCATGGTCACCATTCACATTGGAATCAATTAATTAAATAAATTTCGGTTGTAATGATTAATTGCATAAATGTGTGAAAGATTTGAACACTGCTTCACACCCACCTATGTACAACTTTGTAAAATCTGAGATCTCTCGTGATCATTTTGAATCTTATTGTATTTTTGCCCTGGCCAAACATGTGGCATGAATTTGTTTTCTCTCAGAGAACAAATTGGTCAATGCTCACGAAAGTAATGTTTATGGAAGAGGAATGAGTTAGAGTTCTATCCGAACATGATGTTTTATCCTTTGCAAAAAAAACTTGAACCGATCAAGATTACCCATGTTTGTGTTTAAGATACAAGGTGAAAATTATGATTCGTTTTTCGCTAACACGAAGCATCTCTTTAATGGTTTCCTCATCTGGAATTTCTCTCAAGAAGTCGTAGAATTTGTCGCCAATGTTAATATCTAGATCAGTTCATATCTATTTATTTTCCATGAAGATAACTTTTTTGCATAATCATTATTTCTTTTCCTCAGAATTTGAGTCTTTTGGGTTCATTGAAGATGTTAAATATTGTTGTGTTTGTTATAATGTGATTTCTTGGTGCCACCTAGGTTTGATTAGGTTGTGTGTCTGCTTTCCCTATTTTGGTCTATTTCTCCATGAAGTAGTGTGAAGAAAGGCATATCAATCGAGAGAAGGAAGTTAGTTTTCATACACTCATTTGTTCACCTCTTCTATTGTTTGTCACTTTTGCATGTGGTTTCTAATGGCGGGTTTTGATTCCTCCTAGTTGAGGCTTGGATTTGTAGTAACTCCATGGATGGCTTGGATTCGCCTTGCTAGATTTTCAAGCCGACTTTGGTTCAGATCATGAAGGCGCTCTTAGGACTTAGGCTATAAAGAATGTTTTGATGAAGTGATGAAGAATGTTTTGTTTGAATCAGGGACCTATGTAGGCGATTGCAACGTGTCACAAACTTGAGTCCTGTGGTCAGCATAGCTAGTTAATGGTATCTTTCCTTGAAGGGTATGATAGCCTTACATCCAAAGTGGTTTTCACATACCCCTTGCCACAATGAGGTCAACTTGCAGCAATGAGGAATATAAGCATATAATCTCTGAATGGTTCTTAGGATTGATTATGCCTTCGGAAGTCGACCATGGCTTTTTATGCCCAGACCCAGCCGCTATCCTCGCATCTGGGCGAGCCGGCTTGGGGGGTGGGCGGGGGGGGATGGGGGTGGAGAACTCTACAGGGCCCGTCGAGCAGCGAACGCATTGGCGCAACTTGCCTGAGCAGTGCTATGATTTTCGGAGCCTGCTGACTCTGCATGGTCGGAACCAACCCGCGTGAATGAAGCGGTTTGCTTGGGCAGCTAGCAACGTCGCTAAAGAGCTCGTACGTGTTGGTGGCGACGCAGTTGCTTGTGCCAGTCAGCCGTCGGAGGCATTCACGCGGGCGGATTCCGACCATGCAGAATCAGCAGGCTCCGAAAAGCAGCGCACTGCTCGGGCGAGTTGCGCCAACGCGTTCGCTGCTCGACGGGCCATAGCGATTTCCTTCCTCCAAACCTCACAATTCCATCCCTCCAAAGTTTGGAGTCCAAACACCGTGTTTGAAACACGCAGAGCCCGACCAAACTACGATGGCGACGTCTCCACCGCACTCACCACCAATTTCACTTGGCGAAGCACCTACCATATAAAGGTTACAATCCGCCCGATAAGCCGATGCCGGACAAGCCGATACCGGCCAAGCTGCTGCCACACCTCGCGAGCCGATGGCTTTCGAGCCGACAGGCAGTCTCGGTATGCGCCACTTTGTGAGCGAGAATGTCATACAGACTGTGGAGCGTGGTAGTGGCCAAGATGGTGGCAGCGGCGGCGAAACTGGCGAAGGAACAAGCGGCGAATCTCGCCGTGGAATCGGGGGCGGTGGCGGAATGGCTGGAGGCAGCTGCGCGGTTCGATCCTCACTGGAGCAGCGGTTGGCGGGCGTGCTGGATGACATAAGCGCGCAGCAGCGGAAGCGCCACAGAAAGAGCAGTGGTGATGGAAGGGGTGGAGGCATTGGCGTTGGTGGTGGCGGCGGCTGTGGCGGTATTGGTA
>SZWC01011681.1:56995-77497 GCA_023375785.1 Penium margaritaceum
TGTTTGAGCGACGGCTCCTGCTTGGAGTTGAGAAGTGGCCGTGCTGGCGGCAGCAGAAGTTGATGAGCCGGGATTAGGCATGAGAATCCCACTGTTGGTCATGATGTGGGGTCCTGCGCCGAGAGTTAGAAGGCCACAGCGAGTGACGGCAGCGGCTGGTGTTTGCCCAGTGGAGGCAGCGGCTAGTGTTGGCACATCACCCGGATCTGCAGCTTCAATGGTGTCTTCGGCGTCCATGGTCTGGCATTCTGTCGCTAGGCGTTTGCGTGGAGGATGTGTAGTTTTGTTGTTGTTGTTGTTGGAAGTAGTAGCGGTAGCAGTAGACGTGTTGCCATTGACGTTGACATTTCCTCCGGCAGCTAGGACTAGTTGGAGGTTATCCACGGTAGAAGCCATCTTCTAGTGCAGCAGAGGGTAGTCTCGGCAGTCAAAACTGAGTGGAAGAGGGAGGGGGAGGGGGTTGTTTGCAAAAGACTGAAACTCAAGAATAGGCGAACGATTTTCGGCCGCAAGGCCTTCATCAGCGCCTGAACATCATGAGGACAACAGTCAGTCTCATATAGGAAAGAGACAAGCAAACAACCAAGGTAGGTGGGGAGCCGCTAAGCATGTCCGAGGTGCGCGACAGGGTGGTCCCGAGGCGCAACATCAATTCGCAAGCAAGCTGCGCTGATTGCTCGCGCGGTGCCCAGGGTCCTCGAAAATTCCAAAGTGACAGGCCGAGGTCGAACTAGAGCTCTGTCAGCCTGGATTTAACCAGGTGTGTTCGCAGTTTAGGTGGCAAGGTCCAAGCCAGAATAACACGGGAGGGGAACACAGTAGCATTTGGATTTTTAAGATGGTTTGCAAACCGTCTTCAAAATCTAAATGCTGGACTTTTAAGATGGTTTGCAAACCGTCTTAAAAATCTAAACGCAACATCGCTGTTTTTGCAACACGGAGCACGCCTCGTGAGCAGTCACTCATGAACCGTGCAGCAGCTCAGGGTTTTTCCTATCATTCGTCCCATCTTGACATTGAGATGTGCTGGAACTCCACGCTCGACATGATGGAGCGTGTACTGCACTTGAAGCCTGTTTTGCCAAGTTGGCTTGATGGGTACGGGCGAGATGGAGAGGTGCTGAAGTTGAGCTCCGATGAGTGGACCCTCATTGCGCTGATGACGGTGATTCTCAAGCCTTTCAAGGCTTACACTGACGATGCCACTGGCAGCAGATACCCCACCCTCAATCTCGTCATCCCGTTCTTTGAGTCCATGTTTTACAAGCTGACAGGTTTTCAGGTGAAAGCAGAAGCAGCATTGGCAAAAAGCAAGAGAAGGGGTGCTGCAGGGAAGCTGGATCCGAAGGAGAAGCTATTGGCCAGCATGCTGCTGGGGCTAGATAACACACTTGCAAAACTGGAGAAGTACGCCCGGCTCCTGACTGATCGCCATGTTTTGGCCACAGCCGTAGACCCGCGCTTCAGGCTCCGGTACTACACCAGAACCCATGGTCTCGTGGGTATCCGGTCAGCAGCAGCTTTGCAAGTGAAGCTTCTGCAGCTGATGCATCCCTGCCGTGATCGGGTGGAGCAAGAGCATGCTGAGGCAGAGGAGAGAGTAGTAGCATCAGAATTGCGTGAAGGAGCTGTCAACAACAGCCAGGGGTCTTCTTGAGCGCAGAGCTGCGCCTAAACCTTTGTGCGGCAACTCCGCTCGTGGGTATATCAGCAGAATGCAGAGAACGATGCCCTCCTGAAAGCAGCTCTAGCTGACCCAATGACGGACATGTTTGAGACGCCAGTGCCGCCACCTGCAGCAGAAGTCCAGCTGACAGGACTGGAGGATGAGGTGGACAGGTGGAGCAAGCTNTCGACACGGCGTTGTGGCTAAGGAGTTGAAGGATGAGGAGGACCGTGTGAACGAGCTTCGGCGACAGGCTCGGGAGTCCCTAGTTGGAGCAGCAGCGGAGGAATTGGAAGGGCTGAGCCTATTTGTCAACGACGAGGAGGATGAGGACATGGGGGACTTGGGCCTGGGGGAAGAAGGGGATGGGGGGGACGACACGGGTGGGAATGACGATGTCGTAGAAATGTAGAAAGTTTAAGATACCACTTTAGTGAAGCACATTCTTTAATCCAAAGCTGATCATCCTTTGAACTTCTTACATGTTCATGCTCTGTGTGATGTACAATACCTGTGTACAGAATGCACCTTCATGCATTCAATGGAATGGTGCACCTTGATATCTGTGTACAAAGTGCCAGTGCATGCAATGAATAAAGTTGTGCACCTGCTCCCATACTGCACCCTGATGCACTCAATGAAATTGAGCACAATAGTCTTGTGCACAACCAGTACTCTGGTATGTGGAAGCTTTGAAACAAAAATCTGAACAAGTTAGTGGGTGTAACAATGTACCAGTGAAAAAAAGTGAAAATGTGAACAAAGACAACGTACAAGAGATATTGTGTAAAGTCGCTGACTTTGTGAAAGTTGCATTTTCCCAAGTTGCGGTGTGTGACAAAAAAAAACTGTCAAAATGAACGATCCGCGGTTCAACGGATCCAACGATCAGGGAGTCCAAGGATCCGCGGATCCGGATCTGGCAACCTGATCCGATCAGCGGATGCGGATCTAACTCCTGATCCGCGGATCAGATCCGGTGTGCACCCTTAGAACAAGTACCTCAACACTATTTTGCAAGAATGAATCTTCTCCACGTGCATGCACAAGACCACGGACATGTTGCCTGTAGAGATTAGTACTTTTTGTCTCGACTAAAATGATCCTAGGAAGAACAGCTGGTCAATGACTATACTCGAAAAAAGCTGAAGATGTGAGATCGTCAGTTGAGAAGGTAAGACAAAACTACATTGGTTGCCAAGAGCAAAAATGACTCATGAATTTCTTAACGCCTATCACTCACTAGCTCCAGATTGGAAAGAGAAAAGCAAGCCAGTCTTACCTTGGAAACCTGAACACTGCCAGAGGTCCCAGTTGGCAGGTTCCAGAGTATCACCCTCACCAAACTCAGAGGGTGCAGGAGTGGTGAAAATGCTTCGGAATGCTCCATGACTTAGAGAGGGACACGAGGCTGAATCTCTCACATCTGGTAGCTGCCAGAGGTTCCAACTGGCATACACCTCTACACTGCCATCATCTGATGCGAGCTGTGCGGATAGAGAAGATGGTGTTGGATGCTCCTAGAATGGAGGATAGGGATGATGATGAATCTGTGCATGTGGAGCTCATTGCTACTGTTGTTACATCAACTGCAAACTCACATTTTTGCAGGTACTCCCAGGTTGCGGCCATCCCACACTCGAGCAGAGATGCTCACGCATGAATCTTTACATGATACTCCTCAGTTATGATGTGAAGCTCAAACTCAACATCCTCAAGCATCCCCATTACCTCACTATAGGAGGCAGACAAAGCATCTACCACTCGGAAAAACACCTCCGCCTCCATCTCTGTTGCCCAAAACAGAGTGCTTGCAGATGGTGCATCCCTTAGAGGATCACCCCTCCATGGGTCATGCTCTTTAGTAGGATAGTCCACTGCAGACAATGGAGGTATGTCTAATACTCTGGTTGAAGGCAAGTCAAGCTTAGAGGAAGAGAGAGATATTCGAGGTGCAAAGGAGAAGGATGGAGGTTAATTGCATGACGTCTCAGAGTTTTTTGGGACATTGTTGATATTCACTGTCTCAGCATCCCTATCTTGTGAGGCACTGTTTGAGGCTGCCATGGAGTTGGACTCAGAGCCAACTGGGTTATGTCCACTGTAACCCTCAACTAGCAGCTGAGCTAACGTACCCTATAGCGGGTGCAACCACTCCTCTACATTCTGCAGATCACATACTCTACACATGTGTATGTATTCGCTCCTTTGCATGTTCTTTGAGGAGAAGTAACAAGGTAAATCTTGAGCTTTGGGGAAGATTGTGGATAACTTTGCTCGGATGGTAGGTACATGGATCTGCTGATCACTGTTGAGGGAATCAATCTCTTCCTCCTCAGAACGGCATCCCTGACATGTATGACTCGGTGCTACTATCACATCCGGGGAAGCTAACTCAGAGGCTCGCCCTACTCTCTAAAATGTAGGAGGAGTAATCTCGGTGACTAGTACACTAAAAAAAAAAGATGATGTATAAGAATAGCTGGTGCAACTCCTGAAGGTGGACAATCTAATGCAGGTGATACTGCAGATGCTACTGATGTTACTACAGCTACACAAGATGTAGATAACGATGCTACAATTTTTGTTGATGGGTGTCTAATACAGTTGATGCTGCCAATTCATCTGATACTGCTGACGTAGTTGATGTTGCCAATGTTGTCGATTTTTTCAGTGTGAATGATGTTGCCGATGTGGTTGATGCTAGAAACATACCTCAAACTAAAGATACCAAGGGAAGATCCAATACAGCTAATGGCTCTAACAATGCAGATGGTGTAGACGCACATAATGTTGCTTGTGTAGTTGAAATCAAGGGTGCACCTAGTGCAGGCAATGCAAATGATGTAGCGGATACACCTAAGGTTGCTGATACAACTGGTACCTTGATGGTACGGTTGCCGTAGGTCTAGGTGATAGGGCAAATGCTGCTGAAGGTGATTTTCCTACACAAGCGCCTAATGAACCTGGTATTGCATCTGATTTAGATGGTGTTGACGCTATAGATACTACACATGGTGTAGATGGTGGCGATGTAGCGGGTTCTGCTATTGAAGTACTCGGTGCTACAGATGCTTCCAACACCAAGGGTGCAATACATAACATAGGAAATATAGTGGAGATGATGATGCTGAAGATGCTTCTATAGATGCTATTCATGCTACTGAATCTACAGATGTACCTGTTGCAGCTAGTGTAGTGGAAAGTACCGATGGTGCGGATGATGCAGATGTAACGGGTGTTGTAGTCAGAGGCTCAAGTGCTACAAACATTACTGGTATCATGGAGTTCATGGCTTTTGTCAAAGACAGACCCACTAAAGGGGCACCTGATGCAGCTAGTTCTATCGACACTAAGAATTCATTAGGTGCAGCCAACACAAGCTTTGCCACTGCACCTAATGCTACTAAAGCTATCAACATCAATGATACAACCAGTGTAGTTGATGCAACCGATGAAGCTGATGCTCAAGCTGAAGCTACAGATGGTGCAGATAATGTAGATGCAACGGGTGTTGTGTCAAAGGATCTAGTGCTAAAAATGGTACTGGTATCATGGATGGTATGGCTGTTATGAAGACGGAGACACTATAGAGACACATTATTGTTGTTGATACTAATGATGTAGTAGATGAAGCCAACACAGGCGTTTCCATTGAACCTGATGCTACTAAAGCTGTCAAATTTGATGGTTCAAATAATGCAGCCAATGTAGCATTTATTTTTCCTAGATGTTTTGCAAAATGTCTAAGAATTTATTTTTCTTAGACGTTTTGCAAAACGTCTAAGAAAATCAAATTCTTAGAAGTTTTGCAAAACGTCCAAGAAAAACAAATGTAGCTGATGGAGCCAAAACAGACAATGAAGCTGAAGCTTACGATTCAGCTGAGGCTGCATGTGACGTCAACACCAAGGGTGCAGTTTGTGGAACCGATGCAGCCAATGGTGTAGAAATAGTCAATGAAGCCAATGTTGAAGGCAAAGGTGATGTTGCTAGTAATGCTGATACCAAGGGTCTATCTTGTGCAGCCAATGTAGCCGATGATGTAGAAGTCATCAATGAAACCAATGCTATAGATGGATTTGATGCTGTTGGTGATATCAACACCAAGGGCACAACTGGTACAACCGATGCAGCTGACAATGCATAAACAGCCCATAAAGCTGATGCTACAGCTGAAGTTGATACTACAGATGGAGCTGATGCTGCTGGTGATATCAACACCAAGGATACAACTAGTGCAGCTTCTGCAGCCGGTGATGCGGAGAACCGTAATGTAGTTAATGCTACAGATGAAGCTAGTGGAACAGATTCTGGTGGAACACATGGTACAACTGTTGCAGATAAGCTAATGCACCTAGTGATGTAGATGTTGTAGACAATGGTGATGCTACTGATGCAGAAGATGATGCAGATGGGGTAGCTGGTGCTGTTTGTGTAGTTGATGCAGCTGATTTAGTAGGTACTTTACATGGCATCGAAGGTGTGGATGTAGATTTTGNTTTGACCGACAAAACAATAGAAGTCGATGGAGACACAGATGTGTCAATGCCAAGACGGACACGACGCGTTGTCCATTGATGAAATCGTCGAGCATGAGATCGACGGAGGGAAGCAACAGAGAGTGGCTCATCCATCTTATGTGTGACACTAGTGGAGCATACGATGAAGAGAATAGCCGTAGAATGGGATAGAAAGTCTAGTCCAGCTGGAGAAGCTCCCTCAAACTAAGACGTTGAAGAGAAGGAGATGAGGTGAACTTCGGACAGGAAGAATCAGCCTACTTTTTGAAGTAATGGTCGCTGAGCTGCTGAATCATTTTCCTCTGACCCTAGACCCTGGTGTACAAGATTGTCAGAGCTCGATTGAAGAGTAAAACTGCTTCAGGTTGGTCTGCCTGCTGTGGAGATGAGGAAAGGCAAGGGGCTAGAGCTAGGGTGGATTCCGATCAATGGGATGCTGATGTCACTAACGCCCAACCGTGGTGTCCATCTCTGCATGAGTGGCAGGAAAATCTACAAAGTGGTGGCAAAGGCTAATCATGTGGGGTTCACGCGAATGAGAATGGAAACTGCCATCCCCAAGCGACGTAGAGGCCGAGCACAGGAGTGGCTAATCAATTAGTTCACAAAAAGGTGGTGCTGGTAACTACGCCACAATCCCCAAAGGCAGCAGATAATGAGGTTGAGCTTAAAGAGTGCTGCCTCTTGAAGGTGTAGAGAATGACCACAGAGAAGGCTGGCCAGAAGGTGATGGAGTCTGCTTGGTCACCGGGCTGTCAGGCTAATGACACAGGTCGGTGTAAAAAAAACCCTCTGTTGGCGGCATAGGAGCTGACCACAGAGGAGTCTAGCCGTATGACACACGAAAGGGTGGTGCCGGATGCCGGATAAATGTGATGGCACGATGAAGCATGAAGAACGCATTCTCTTGGCGGTGAAGAAACCGACCACATAAGTGATTGGCCAGCACAATCATGAGAAGGTGGTACCAATGGCAAGATGACCGAGCCCGTAGGCGACTGGTGATAAGGGTGAGCATAGGAAGCGCAATCTGCGGGCAATGTAGAAATCAGCCACAAGAGCACATGGCCAGGGAAACTAGAGAATGGTGATCCCGGTTGATGCAACATCATGCCAGAGGGAGGAAGATGGTGGAAGGGTGAATAACGCTATGTCTAGGAGACATTGAAACTAACCACGGCTGAGGATAGCTAGATAGGGGTTCCTGGCTATGGCATCATCATGCCTAGAAGGATGAGTGAGAAGGTGAGATTGTTATGCTGTCGTGCACTTGGTGGTGTAGGAATGGAGGAAGAGAGTAAAAAAATGATCTAGCTTGAAGTTTATCATACACGTCCAACAAGCTTCACATAAATGCAAGAAAAGAGACAAGAATAAAAAAAAGAAAAATGGAGGGAAGCCCCTATTTTTCAATGAAGAGCCTTTCCTCATGAAAATGTACAGAAATACTTGTACTTACAATGTACTCGAGTGCCGAGGCTGTATCAATTGTTCCCTTGTCCTAGGTTGCCCTTTTTCTTAGGTTTTGTGGCCTGCTTAGGTCTGGTGTCCGGAGTAAAGGAGGACCACCAAAAACGATCGCGTGGATGATGTCGCACCCATGCAAAAGACATGGGCCGGGCCCCGATATCGCGGCTAGATGAACTTCAGTAGTTGATGTACCTGCTACAAGCGAATGAATCGACTGACGACCGGTTTTGCGCAAATCGATGCCCTTTCGCGCTGTTGACTGGTTTCGGACCGTTGACCTTCCAACCTTCACCGATTCCGACTCCGGAATCACGAAACGAGCCATGTGTCACCTCCACGACATGGGGACAGAGTTGCCAATCGATACGCAGACTTGCTTTCATTCAATCATAACCCGTTTTGGATTATTGTTGAATTCATCTAGAGCGTTCGAGTCGCACTCGCCTTTCCATGGATTCATTCATCGATTCTTGCACAACTTCTACCTTATTGGCTTGCTCGAAAGTCTCAAATGAAGCATGATAAAGCGCGTAAACATTCTTCAGCTATCCATCGCAGACCGCGAACATCACAAAAAATTCACGACGCCCGTTACAAGTACGGACTGCTCGCACAGCTCTCGCAATGCAGCCACGTCGGATGTTCCCGATCAGAACCGAGCGGGAACATGGATGAACAATGAAGTTCAGCGATTCTGGGGCGCGGCCATGGATGGACTTCTCCGGCATCCTTGTTGTGAGGTGTCGCGCACGCTTTTCTGGCTCCGCAATGCCAGTGCTACCATTGTTGCTACTCGGAATGTTGTTGTTGCTGCTACTGCAACTGCTGCTACTACTGGCTAACCGTAGCGGGTTTCATGCTGCCCGCCTTTGAGATGCAGCTTGCAAGCCATGTGTATGCGTATGGTTTTTGCTGCTGCTGCACGTATTGATCGCACACTGCCCTGCATGTTGCTGTTGCTGTTGATTGATTCTGCTACTGCTTCTCACTGCTGCCAGCTGCTTACGGACTGCTTGCAGCTGCTGCTCGATGATACCGGCTGATTGCGAGCTGCTTGCACCTCCTACACACGCTGATAACGAATTCTGCTTGTAGAAGCTACTTGCACGCTGCTTGTCTGATACTGCAGCTACTCGCTGCCGCTAGTACGTTGCGTTCATGCTACCTTCGTGTCGTTGCACGCGGCTGCCACGCTGCTTTCTCTCTGGTGATATTTTTCTAAACGCTTTGCAAAGCGTTTAAGAAAAAAATGCTCACGCTGCTTTCTATCTGGTTATATTTTTCTAAACGCTTTGCAAAGCGTTTTAGAAAAACATAATCTCGCTGCTTTCTCTCTCGTTAGGACGTTCACTCACAAAAGATATGGCCAGATCAAAGACATTGAGTAGGGATTGTTTTCTGTTTGTTCAGCCGCAACTTCCGCTGGGGTGCTGCTAGCTTCTGCCGCCTATACAGCAACCGCAGCAGTATCCTGTGGCCCCCAATCAACACTAAACCTAACAACTAAGTGGAAGACATCCTTGTTGCTTTCGTAGGCATGTTTCCTCTCCCCGCACTCTTCTGCCTATGTAGTGCACTTCAGCCGCTTCTCAGACCTGTTCTGCTATTCTGCTGATCCCACGGCCCCACTGCGCTATGATACCATGTAAGCATCATTTGAGGGCATGCAGGCCCATGCTACATGAGACATGAGCTCTGGTGGTGAGTGTGAGAATTGCAACGTAAGAATTTGGCTAGATCTCAAACCTATACAAAAAAAACATGGGAGAGAGTACAATGATCCCCACATTGGAATGTGTACTTGGGACTGGCGGCTAGCCCACCAGGCCACGTCATCCCCACCGCACCAAAAGGTGCGCATGGGGAATAGACACAAAAGGGTGCACATCAATTCACATATGAAGTTCCCAGATTTGAGTTGGAACCTAGGATCGGTTCCGTGTAGCCGATCCGGAACCGCGGATCCGGGTCAGGAACCGCGGTTCCTCCAGATCCGCGGATTACAGTGGTTCCATACTTAACACAGGAACGTAAAAAATTACTGTACAAGGCAAGAATCTAATACTTTTAGTCATTTCCAAAAACATACACGTGTTCACCCAAAATTTTGTGTTGTTTCACTCCTGTTACCGTATCCCTCATGTTCACTTCTTCTTGTGTACAATCTCATGTGCCACTGTTTAGTTGAGTACACTACATTTCCAGGATTGGCACAAAGTATTTCGTACTTTATGTGAACTGATTTAGTTTACTGTACATTAATTGAACTTTGGTGCACTCTCATATCGGATGCAATGTGCTAATGCACTATTTTTTGGCCTGTTCTGTGTTCCTCTGAATCGTGTTCAACCACACTTCCCTACAGTTTGTGCACTGTGGCACACAATCAACTGCACAATTTTCTTGCACATTGCTTTGATTTTTTTTGTGTTGCTATGCACCATGTTTCACACTAACTTATGGAAACTAAACAGCCATGTCTACAACCAGTCATTCATGTCAGACAATGTTTCATTCATGGAAAATGATGTGTAAAACAGCTCTCGTTTGCTGCAACTTAACTGCACACCAGAAATCAAACACAACATGGCAAAGGAATACAGAGCATGGAAAGAGCAAGTGACTCAATGAAAATCTCTGAGACATCATCATCCAAGTTGTCTCCATCTCCTACACCATCTCTGACATCAGCATCATCATCACCACCATTGACATAGGAGCTACGGCCCTCCAACTACTTTGTAGCCTCTCCTACAAGCCCCTGCTCCTCGGTTTCTTTTCTGAGTTCATTGATCCTTGCCTCCTCTGCTAGGAACTCCTTAGCAGTCTGACCATCCCTGCTGAAAGGGAAATCCAGCAAAGACACTTCGTTGATCCAACTCTTCATTTGCAGAAGATTCTGCAAGGTAAGGTGGGCGAGAGATTGTCATAATTCGGTGATCACGTACCTGCCCAAGGAAAACAGGCGCTCGTAAGGATTTCAGGTTCCAGGAACAGAACCGATGTCTTTTCTTGCAAGGTACAATGATGGAATTCTTTTCTCAAGCTTGTGGTAGCGCTTCAGAATATGGGTCTCTGAAACTTCCTTTGGTAGCTTTACCCATTCCTAATCCTCCCCCACTCCACTTAGTGGTTCATCAACTGCTGTTGCTGCCTCCGGCGTCTCAAACATGCCCTGCATAGTGTCTGCAAGAGCTTCTTCAAGCTCGGTGAAGGGTCAACTTTCAAACGCTTCATCCTCGGTGCACTGCTGCTCTGGTCGCAACCGTAGCTGCGGCCTGCCGCCCGAAGTAGCCAAGGAGGATGCTACAATTTTTGCCGACTCCTGGCTGGCCTGAAGGTTCAATGCTCCCAGGGTATCTGCGCCAGCTGATGAAGAAGCTGCTTCTATTGCTCTCAGCTCCCCCACCCGAGTGTAGTGTAGTCATAAAGGGTCCAGCACCTTCACATGTAGTGCAGCTGCGTTGGGAACACCCATTAGCTCGTGCCTGTGCTCCTGAAAGCGGAGTCAGAAGCGTGAATCTGCTGCTGTTTCCAAAATTTTCTGCTCGTTCAAGACCTTCGCGTACTTCTCAAGCTTGACGATGGCAGCTTTGAGGCCTGGCTTGATTTCTACTAGCAAGATCTCCTTTGCCTCCAGACACCCGGCCTCACCTCTCTGCTTGCCTTTTGTCTCTGCAGTCACAGCTTTCACCTACCAGCCGTGCAGCCTGTATGACATGCTCTCATAGAAAGGAATCACGAGATAGAGAGTGGGAAACTTGCTCCTGCTTACGTTATCTGTGTAGGCCTTGAAAAGTCGTAAGATGACACATAGGAGGGCAAGAAGCTTCTGATCTGTTTTTGATTTCAAGCCCTCTCCATCCCGGCCATACCCGTCCAACCAGCTGGACAGCATAAATCTCAAGTGGAGCACACGCGTCATCATGTTTAGCATTGCGTTCCACCTGGTTTGTATATCCAGATGCAAGGACCTGGTATGTCAGACCAGCAGCAGTTGCATGGTTGATCAGAGACTGCTCACGCGGTGTGCTCTTGCTGGCAAACGCAGCAATGTTCCATGCCTTTGATATGATGTCTTACACTTGCAGTAGTGACAGCAGGTCGTTCACAGCAAGATTTATGATGTGACCAAGGCACCTAATGTGCCCAGCCTTCTCAAGTGAACATTCAATAGCCGGAATGATGTAGTTGTCTATCATGATTTCGTTTAAGCTCTCATTGTTGACAGGCATGAAACTGACCGTGTTCCACAACCCCCATGACTTTAGAGCCTCCGAGAATTCTTAAAAGAAACATTACTGTTGTTTGGTTTTCTGGAATGTGGGGAACAGAGATGGACATGCTCTTGATTTTCTAGTCACTCAACCAATGAGCGGTCACGCCGAGATCCTTCATCATGTTCTTTCCCTTCCACCCATCCATTGTACAGCTCATAACATATCTTTCCTCACTGAGCATGCCCCTGATCCTTGTGCAGAACATTGCCACAGCGATGACGATTCACCTTCTGATAGTCATGTGCCTGGGCAGTACAGCGGCAGGGTTGGCATGGAGGAAGGCCTGCCGAAGCCAGCGAGACTCCATGGAAAACAAGCTAACATTTTTTTCAATCACGTGCTTCCATACGCACATGATGTAGTATCGCTTGTTGGAAACCTGGCCCACACGCAACTGGCATGTTGTCAAGGTTAACACCGGTGGCGTTCGCGTCGACAACGACAGCTGCGATGGTAGCTTGACTTAGCACCACAGTTGCTACATCCTGTTTCATTTTCTTTCACTGTGTATTGTGTTGCATGCGCATGTGTTTCCATATGTTCCCTTGTGCTTCCGCCGACCTGTCTGCATGAGTAGTTGGCAGGGCGCAGCGTGGAGTATGCTCATGGGTCACCCGCTCCGTAGGGGCCATCCTTTTCGGTGAACACTGTCTACATCAGGCTATTGGGCTTTGCAAACCGTTTGTCTCCTGCAGCCTCTTTGTCTCCGCTGTGGTCCTCCTCCTCACCAAAAGGCGTCGAGCCGACGGAGGCATCCAGTGCCGGACTATCATCCTCCATTACTACGAGGAAAATAGCCACTTGGATGCTCCAACTTCAGAGCATCCGACCGTTACACGATAAAACTGGAACCAACAAGAAGTCTTGTCTCCTTGGCCCCGCCATGGAGACTGCAGGTGCAGAATGGCCGACTCGTGTCAGCCATTCTGGATCGACTCTTGGTTGACATGACATGTGCATTCGTTGCAAGGTTCATGAAATCCAAAGATGTTGGATGGACTCAAAACTGAACGGAAGGCATTCATAGATGTACTATGTAGCGTATGGACATTTCTTAGGATAACAAATGGTCCACAAATGTATACGGTGTGTTTCGGGGACTAAGGCTCGTCTCTCGGGGTGTCCTCGGCCATAAAATAATGTACGGGCTAGAGTCCGGATCGACCCTAGCCCGGAAAATACAGTTCACGTGGATTCAAGGCAAGAAGAGTACCATGATGGAAGATCCATTGCGTCACTCCTTGACTCTAGTTGGTCGCTAGGGTCCCGTTTCCACATGGCTGTACCACGTGGAATGATAGGATTTTTAGGTTTCATGTTCACAAACATACCATGTGACAACCGTGTCCGTTTCGCGGTGACCCGTCTCAGCCAAAATGGTTGAGGCGGCCAGTGACTTAGCCTCTTTGGACTGACTAATCTGCGGCTTCCATTTTGGTCCTACAATTAGTCGCAAAACGGCCAGTGCCGTTCCATACTATCAGCCATGATAATATCCGTTGAACCGTTTCATAAGCTAATGCTAGTTTATTTTTGTAGAGCAAACCATGATGTACAACTTACCGAATGACCATGTCATTCTCATAATTGATGGGCATTGTCCTGCCAATAGACGAACAGGCCACCGCTGACAGTGCAGGCCAGATAAAGGGAACCAATGCACACAAAATATTCCTCAATGAAAGCGTGTGAAATGGTTGTGGCACATCCTGTTTTCACGTATGTTTTCATACGATACATCTTCCGCCTTGAAAAATCAAGAGTATGAACAAGTCCACAGAAGGGTCCAAAACATCCCTACAAAAAGAAAGAAAGAAAAAGCCAGAGACAAGAACGTGTCTGCCAATTCTACTCTTCAACATGAGGGGCATAAGGAGCATCCGTGGATACATGGGTTGGAGACCGATTTATTGGATCCGACAGATAACCGTTTCCAGACCCGGATTCAATCCAGGTAAGATCCGCCCAGAACCAGATGGTATCTGACTATCTGGGAGGCCAAATGCCTGTTCAGAAGGAATGCGTCTATCTCGGGGTTCAAAGTCCCCCCCCCCCCCTCCTCCCCTCGCCCCCCATTATCCATGGATACGCGGGTTGGTTCCAGCGATGGATCCGGAACCGTGTATCGAACCGTGATCCGAGATTCAGGGGAAGGAACCGTGGATCACCTGACCCTCTGTACACCCTTATACACACACCAAACAATGTGAAACCAAATGTGATAGGTCTCCCGAGGCACTGGAACAGGTCACTGAGTGCCCGGGTCGGGTCTTGACTGTGGAGAAAACACAAAACATGCCTATTCAAGCTGCTCAGTAGCATGCTAGCACCGCCAGTAAACCAAAGCTAGGAAAGTTTGACCTTCCAAGATGCAGGAACATGAAACCAAGCGTCCGGGTCTGGACCTCATGCAACCACACGTGACATATCCCAGGTTTGCAAAGGCACAATCGAATTGGGTCTCTTGAGGTACCAATACACATCATCGTGTACCCGTGTCTCAACCATACGGAGAATGTACAACTTGTCAGAAAATGCATGTTTCCAATCATCATGGGGTCTCCGAGGACACTAGCACATACCACCGAGTGCCCATGACTCGACCAATGATAAAACTGTACGAGCTAGGCATGGGTGAACTAGGTGGCCGGAGTGCATCGGATGTGTCCCAAAAGACGCAGTGCATCTGCTAGAGTATCATTGGGGAAAGCTGAGAAGCACTCACTGCACAACACAATCTGACACTCTAAACACCTCAAAGCACATGCACCAGTATAGGAACCCGGCCACACAAATGTACAAGTCCTAATGCATACACAACAAAGAAAGCCACCCACATGGACCACAAGCGTATGTGGGTGCATGCAATCTGTCATGTGTTTTCTCTGTGCTTGCCAAAAGGAGAGAACGCAGATTTTGCTCAACACAACCTGTGAACTCTCAGATGTGTCAAAACGCAGTGCATCCTTGCATTTGGAGGAAGTGTCAGAAGCACACGCGTGTGCTTGCGTATTTACACCAATTAGCAGTAGGGTTAGAAGGGGAGAGGTAGTAGGAGAAGGGGAAGTAGGAGTAAGAATGGGAAGACGAGCAGGATGTGCATGGTTTTTTTACTCGCTAGTGTTGTTGCTAGTGTTGCCAACCCCGTTACCCCTTCTACTACTCGTGATAGGGCGTCACTTTGCTACGTGGTTCCCTTTTCCCCTCATTTTGTTGTTGCGCGTTGCTGTCATGCACCTATGAGTGGTTGCACACACTTGCATGTTCGCGTAGCCTCCTGGAAGTTGTGTGGACGATGGCAACACTCGTAAGGAGCGTCTGTATTGACCCATGAGCTGGGGGGTGGAAGCTCTGCCCTTGCTGTTGCGTGCAATGTTTCCACCTCTACTATTGTAGCGTGGGCTACTGTACTCTACTACTCCCTCCAAGGCTACTCGGGTCTTGATAACACTCCAATTTCTCCTGCTACTGGTATCGCTGCCGCCATTGAGAAACTTCCTAGAAGTTGCCTGATTAGACTGCCTACCCACTATGTGTGACACCAAGCAGGAAACTGCAAGGGTCTAGTCAGATGACGCACACAGGCGTCAAGCGCTTGTCAACAGAAAGCACATGCAAGGAGAGCAACAAAAATGAGCCACACACACATAACTAGGGGCGACCGCTCTCGGTTCCCACCCCAGACTAGGGTAGGGTTTTGCTGTGCATCAGCTAGCCACAAGACGGAAACAGTCATAACTCGGTGCCAACACATTGGAATTAGGCGCCATCTGAACGGTTAGAACCAGAGTCTGAAGCACTACAACCCTACAACAAGCACAGACAGAGATGCTGCACCCCAGTTGAGGCCGTCAAGCCCCTCACGGGCTCCAGTCCCGACGGTGCCGCAAAGAGCAAGCAGAGCCCTGTCGCCGTCGGGCTCACCTCAGGCATTTGCACGTGGATGGACATGAGCCGACAGGTCACAGTGCTCCATGAGGGCACTCATCAACAACACTCCCCCATGACCGAATGGCGAATACAAGTCCATGCACAGGACTAAGGGCACCCACGAGGAACACACAGGACAAGGGACAATCACAGACCAACAGAGACTAACATCACTGATCAAGCTCAGTCTGCATGAGGGGCGAGGCGTAGACCAATAGTACAAACACCCTCATGGAACTTCCGACGACCAAGTGCCTTTGTCAAGAAATCAGCCTTCTGATCGTTCGTGCCAACCCAGACGATCTCAACCTCACGCCGCTGCACCAGGTCACGGAAAAAGTGGTACNAACACATTGGAATCAGGCGCCATCTGAACGGCTAGAACCAGAGTCTGAAGCACTACAACCTTGCAACAAGCACAGACAGAGACGTTGCACCCCAGTTGAGGCCGTCAAGCCCATCACGGACTCCAGTCCCGACGGTGCCACAGAGCACAAGCAGAGCCCTGTCGCCGTCAGGCTCACCTCAGGCATTTGCACATGGATGGACATGAGCCGACAGGTCACAGTGCTCCATGAGGGCACTCATCAACAACACTCCCCCATGACCGAATGGCGAATACAAGTCCATGCACAGGACTAAGGGCACCCACGAGGAACACACAGGACAAGGGACAATCACAGACCAACAGAGACTAACATCACTGATCAAGCTCAGTCTGCATGAGGGGCGAGGCGTAGACCAATAGTACAAACACCCTCATGGAACTTCCGACGACCAAGTGCCTTTGTCAAGAAATCAGCCTTCTGATCGTTCGTGCCAACCCAGACGATCTCAACCTCACGCCGCTGCACCAGGTCACGGAAAAAGTGGTACTCAATGCCGATGTGATTTTTGCGAGCATGGAAGACGACGGAGTTCTGAGTGATGGCGTCAGCACTCTGGTTGTCACAACGCAGCACGACAGGAGGAATAGTCTGGCGAAGCACGTGAAGGAGCCGGACAAGCCAGACGCTCTCAGCAGCGCCAGCTCCCAGTGCTACATACTCTGCCTCAGACGAGATGCGTGCAATGCATCCTTACTTCTCGCTGTGCAACGAGCAGTAACGCCCAGGAAGAAGATGTATCCGGTACGGCTCCTACCGTCAGGGCTCCACGCCCAGTCGCTGTCCGTACAACTGTTAAGTACGACAGACCGTTGCCGCCGATAGGTGAGACCGAGGCAGGGGGTGGACACGACGTAGCGCACAATGCGCACAGCGGCACCAAGTGTTAGTTGCCGCGGTACCTGCGAGAACTGGCTGAGAAGGTTGACAGCAAATGCGATGTCGGGCCGTGTCGTGGTGGCCAAGTACATGAGCGAGCCGATGGCTTCCAGGTGAAGGGTCTGATGGACTGGCTCCCCCAGAGTAGCTGGGTTGTCAACCTTCATAGTCTTTTGTCCCTCAGGATTGATGGGGGTAGAGGCGCTAGAAAGCAGATTGGCAAACCGCTCCCCCACAACTAGTGTGTACCGCGCCTGATGTACCGTGAGACTGCACCGGACGCGATCGCGCACGATCTCCATGCCGAGGAAGACGGACGCAGACCCCATATCTTTCATCTTGTACGCGGTTTGCAAGACAGTCTTTGCTGTCCGCACGACCTCCAGATCTAGAGACGCAATCAGTAGGTCATCCCCGTAGACGAGGATCACGGTGAGTGGATCAGGGCTTTTTGTTAGAAAGAGAGAGGGGTCTGCATCGCTCTGGACGTAGCCCGCACACTGCAGCGTGCTAGCGATCTCGTGGTTCCAGCACCGCGGTGACTGTTTGAGGCCATACAGGGCCTTCTGCAGCTGGCACACGCGGCCTGTGCCATCCTTGAAGTGAGGTGGCTGCACCGTGTAGATCTCCTTGTCAAGATGCCTATGGAGGAAGGCGTTGCTGACGTCCATCTAATGCAGTTCCCAGTCGTGCTGGGCACTCATGTCCAGAAGGGCTCGCACCGTGGTCATCCGCCCGACATGAGCAAATGTCTCCGTGTAGTCTACGACCTGTGAGAAGCCCTTTGCTGTTAGGCAAGCCTTGTAGCGATCCAGAGAGCCATCCTGCTTGAACTTCTCTCGTAATACCCATTTTGCCTGAACGGCCTTTCGGCCTGGTGGTAGGTCAACGAGTTCAAGGACACCGTTGTCTGCGCGGGCAGCAAGCTCTTCTTGACACGCAGCCCGCCAGTGGTTGGAATCAGGGCCGGCCAGCGCCTGGCAAAGAGTGCTCGGATCTGAGCCCGACGAGGTCGAGCCTTGCGCGACAAGGGCCAAAGCAGAGGGCGTGGGGGTGACACGAGTCGAGGCTGTCGCTGCATCAATGGCGTAGACATGCTTGTACGCAATCACAGCACGACCAGTCGGGCAGCCCGGGTGGACCTCCTCGAGGCCCTGTGCACTGAGACCAAGGGCCATCGTGCCAGGGTCACCACTGCGAACACTGCGGGAGGGCAGGGGACACAGCCGACCACCCGGTGCACGAGAATATGTGTTGGAGGGCGACTGAGGTGACTCAGCCGGTGTACGGGCAACATGCCCAAGAGTCGGGTGAGCGGGTGAGATAGGCGTCGGTGATGCCGGAGTCGTCGTCAGGGGAGGTGAGGCAAGCACCGGCCCTGCAAGTGAGACTGGAGGTGGTGAGGATCGGGCTGATGGCGAGCGCGGCATGGGAGGGGACCCGGCCGACGAGGGACCTGAAGCTAAGGCAGGTGAGGGATCCGGAGCTGAGGTACGTGTGGGATCCGAGGCTGGGATCCGAGGGGGACCGACGGCAACACCCGCGGGCTCCTCCCCCACCACACGAGGGCCAGGACAGCCCGAAGCATGCATCAGTGGAAGAGCAAGCATGCGAGCGCAGTCGCGAAAGCAAAGGCTCTCGAAGAACGTCACATCGCAAGACTCAACAATGCAATGAGGGGATCGGTCCCTGAAATGCCATGCCTTGGAGCGGGGGGCGATCCCCACAAAGTTGCAGAGGCGGCCACGAGGGGAGACCTTGGAGCCCTGTTGCTTCGGGATGAACCAGACACAAGCGAGAGAGCCCCAGACGTACGCAAGGTGCAGGTCGGCACGGTGACAATACCAAAGCTCGTACGGCGTGGTGTGGCGAGGAAGGGGACCGTGTGGGATGCATTTCCACACCCATGTCATGTAAGCGAAACCCTCAAAGGCAAATGTCTCAAGGAGGCCACAATCAGCGCTCATCGCACGGACAACATCCTCCATCGTGCGGTTCCACTGCTCCGAGAAGCCATTCTGCTGAGGAGTGGCAGGACCAGAGTAGTGGTGGTCGACCCCGCGCTCGGTGAGCCAGCGGTGAAGGTCGACAGTAAACTCTCCCCCACGGTTGGAGTGAAAGACGTCCAGGGTCTGACGCAATTGGCGCTCAACAATAGCCAGCCAATGCTGGACAGTGGGAAAGATGTCACTATTCTGACGGAGACTATAGACCCAGCGCATGCGGGTGAAGTCATCTGTCAGTGTCAGGATGTACCACCCACGATCATCCTGAAACTCCGTGGGAAGCGGTCCAAGCAGGTCCGAGTGGACTAGTTGAAGTGGTCGAGTGGACTTCGGAATGGAGTTTGGGAAGGGAGAGCGGTGCATCTTGCCCTGCGCACATGCGAGACAGTTGTTCTTGGGCGGCGCCACAAAGGAGGCCGCATCAAGGCCGAGCGTGGGAGTGTCATGCACAAGGCGCTCAACCGCATCAAGGTGGACATGACAGAGACGTCGGTGAAGGAGGCGATGCTGGTCAGGGGACAGGGTTACGGTGACAAAGACACGCGCAGTCGCGCCGGATGGCAGGGGAGACGCGGGGAGGCGAGTGCAAGTGAAATAATAGAGGTCAGGACGGAGCTCACCACGCAGGACAACCTCGCCAGAGGCCTGGACAAAGACGGAGGCGACATCGCCGACGTGGGTAACACCCAGCCCCACGCGAGTAAAGGCACGAACGGAAAGGAGGCTAAGCTCGAGATCAAGCACAAACAGAACATCGGAGACATACACGGGGCCAGAAGGACCACGAACCTAGACAACACCGACGCCGCGCACCGGCACCTCCTGGCCAGCAGCTGTGCGGACAGAATGGACGGAACCAACAGGACCAAAGACGACGAGCATGTCACAACGACAGGTCATGTGGTGTGTAGTGCCAGAATCGACAATCCACGAGCCATCAGCAGTCCTGGTGGACATGCTCATGGAACAGCGGGCAACCGAGAACAAAGACTCAACGGGAACATCACTGGGATGCTGGGCTTGCTCAACATGCAAGAGACGGTGCTAGAAGTTGTGTAACCATACCAACTCATCAGGACCATCAAGCCACTCTGACCCCATAGCAGACACAGCCGAACGATGATCACCACGTAACTCCCCAGACACGGAACAAGCAGTGGACACAGTCGGCTCAGTCCGCACGTGCGTACCTCCTTGAAGGGTGCAGATGACCTGCTCGAGCTGTGCAAGGCGTCGTGCCGCGTCATGAGGAGGGGTCGCGGGGGCCGCGGTGGGTGAGGCAACAGCAACCCGTCCGGCTGATGACTCTGAGGCGGAGGAGGCATAAGACGAGGAGGTAGAATGGGCCTCATAGGCCTGGCG
>SZWC01011682.1:36158-50056 GCA_023375785.1 Penium margaritaceum
TTTCTCCGTTTGCCCACCTTAGGGGCAATCGAGAAAAGGGGGGGCGAGTACCCAAAAATACGTAAAGGGGTACACCTGAAAGCGAGTGGAAACGGAAAAAAAAAGAGAGAAACGGAAAAAAAAGGGGCTTAAGGCGAGCAGAGGGGAGAACTAGAAAAAAAAAAAGGGGTGGAGGGTGAGGGCAAAAGAAAAAAAAAAGAAACACAAAACGGGGCCTGAGGGCTAGAGAAGAACGACCAAAAAAGGGGGAATCGTCCAACTACTACCGCCGCAGCAGCAGCAACCTTCATAGCAGCAATAACAATATCGGGCGGAGTTGCAACAACTTCATTGTGCGGCGGCTGTACCAACGCTTGCAGTTTCGCCTTCTTAGCCGACAGCGGATTGTCCGTCGGCAGCGATCTCCACTTCGAGACGCGCCTTGTACCGGCATCTTCTTGGGGCGCGTGGATTGGTGCGCACTTCACTCCGTAGGATCGACGGCAGATTTGTGTCTTTACATTTTTGAAGGCTGGGTCGTCTACCGTTTGGAGCAGCAGCCACACCTACAGCCACCACCCCTTCTCGTCTTAGAGCAGTCTTTGCTCCATTAGTGGAAGCAGCATTAGTGGCCGCAGTTAGTCCGACTGTAGTCTCCAGGCGTGCTGTGGTGGTGCAGCTCGTCTCGTCTGGTCATGTTTGCTGACCCGGACGCCGTGACCTCCAGGAGTGATAGTACCTACTGGCCTCATTCTCTCTCGTGGTTTGGTGTTTACCACCGGGAGTAGGTGTCCTCGGTACCTATCCATCTTCCGGCGCACGAGATGAGTGCGCGGACATCTGAGCATGCGTCCTGCGCATTCGCTTGTTACTACTGTGGTGATGGACGTCATGGTTGGCGTCGCTGTTGGACGCGCCCTCCCGGCTGGCATCCACCTTGGCTACAGCTTCATCCGAGCCTACGTTCTCCACAGCATACGGATCTTCCGGCGTTGGTAGATCCCCTAGCTACACCTCTGGCGAGCATATTCGCCGAGATCCATGGCCTCCGGCAGACAGTGCAGCGGCTTTGTGACCTCGTCGTCACTGAGCGTGCTTCTGCTACTCGTGTGTCGACGGCCTATTTGATCACATCTCCTCCATCCTCTCCTCCTTCCTCATCCGATGGTGTACCTTCAGATTCACCTGCGAGCGAGTCCCAGGCTGCCACCATCCGTTCGATCCTCCACTCTGCGACCACGAGGCCATCTCGCGATGACATGTCTTCATGCAGTCGTTCCAGTCGAGTTACCCCGCGACGTCGGCGTCAACGCTCCGCACGGCGTGCTCGCGCCGGTGTTGATACATCCTCCACCTCCTCGGCCTCCATTGCTGTACCTGTCGAGGGGGATTGAGGTCACCGCGCATTGCGTGATGTGACAGTAGCGACAGGATCCGCACTCGCGCCGGGCCGTGCTGCCCGAGCGTCAGTTCAGGCAGACTCAGATGATACGGTGACAGCACATGGCGTGGAGTCTGACCCCGACATGGCGTTCATGGTGGAGAGTTGCCTTTCATTGTCCAGGTTGGATCGAGATCTTCCACAGCAGCAGGCAACATCAGGAGGAGCGCAAGCACAGCGTCCTTGGACGGTGCCACTCGCGGCTCCGACCGGTGGAGGCCCAGGGGTGGCACAGGTGTCTCGTACGGATCGAGATGCATCTACCATACTTTTGGGAGAGAGTGTACAGCAGACTCACACCAGTTCGACGGATGTTGGGGTACTTGGGACGTGCATGTCATTGACGTCGACATCTACGCTGGGGCAGCAGTCAGACATTCTGCAGCAGCAGGTTGCATCAGGAGGAGTGCAGGTCCCGCGTGCCTTGGCGGTGCCACTCACGACTCCGACCGGTAGCGGCCTGGCGGTGGCACAGGAGTCCCCTGTGAATTGGGATGCCCCACACGGATCTCCGCGGGCGTTGGCGCACGAGACTCACACCAGCCTGGCAGCGGTCGCATTGCATGAGCAGAGTGCACCGGCTGGTCTTTCAGAGGTTGAGGCATTCTTGATAGCAGCATTACTGAGCGATGTCACCGGGGTATGTGCTGTAGAGGACACAGCAGGCTCGACCTTGTCGTCAGCGCTACCTGAGGACCAGCTTCAGCGTCTGGAGTCGCCCATGTTCCCAGAGTATACGGGCTGCAGTACACATGGCGGAGTAGCAACACACATGACGCATTCAGATGATGATCCTTACTCCATCATTGAGCAGGTGACTGCGACCAGTCCTCTCGGTGAGACGATGCGTGAGCGCCAGCTACGCTTGCTTGTTGCCTTGACTGACATTGGATCAGTCGTCGAGCCGGAGTCCTGCACAGCCGTGTCCACTATGCTAGCACTTGAGGACAGAGGAGCAGATCTGTACACGTAGATGGAGTCACCTCGTCAGCAGGAGCTGAGTTCTACGGCTTCGTGTTCACGTGTTGGTGACCGTGCTCATCACATCAACACTGAGAGTGGCAGTACCTGCACGGACAACATTTCCACATGCTCCACAGACTCTGACGACTCCTCCTTCTCCTTCTCTCTCGGCATGCGACCGCTCACTCCTCGTATGACAGACACGAGCTGTGGTGTGGATGCGACACCTGCAGCTGTATCGGATGATGCAACATCTCAGTACATTGCGAGTTTGGTTGACCCCCAGGAGGATGCAGTAGCACCGGCTCCATCGTCTGCAGGAGCAGAGATGCAGATAGAGTTGTACTCGCGAGTTCTATAGTCTGCATGTGCAGCATCCAGTGAGGCAGAGTTCATGCTACGCGAGGCAAACGTGGGCCGCCTCCACATGTCTGAGGCAGATTACGCCGACCTGCAGGAGCATGTAGTGATGCTGCAACGGGAGATGATAGCAGCACGTGAGCGATTCTCAGAGGAGGGGAGCATCACTACTATCGGCACGAGCCTTCTGCCACCAGCATTTGGCACATCCATACTCGGGGAGGATCTTGTAGCAACTATGAGTATGACATTCGACGGAGACACTACCATAGGAGAGCTGAGCGTGCCTTCAATTTCCTCCATCGTCGCTCCTGTCGACTCCGTCATCGTTCCTCCTTGTGCGGCTGCCATCACGCACCTTCATCCACCCCACTCAGCTACTCCTCCATCGTCACCTTCGTCCATGAGTGGTGACCCGGTTTGTCGCTCCAGCCCTCTTCCTCTGGCACTACACCCTTGTGCCTCAGGGTATGCTATCCCGTATCGGAGGCCAGTTCCGCCACTTCATCCACGCACGCGTGCTGCTCGTCCATTCCCTTTCCTCTGGCATACACAGATGCATCGCGGCAGAGCAGAGACAAGAGAGACTGTGAGTTAGGATCCTTGGCAGTCACATGAGGACTGGTACATCCCAGATGATGCAGCTGTGACGTGAGGTGTCGCAGCCAGAGACACCACTTCGTCTTTGAGGGAGGGAGTCGACTCGCAGGTGACAGGGGGAGCTATCCCTGCATGATGGATACACCACATCACTCATCGCCTAGGATCTGTTCAGCTACGGCATCAGCATCTCCATCTAGGACATCGCTGCCAGGTTCATCTGCCCAGGGGGAGTGTTGTGTGGATCTCGACCTGACGCGACGTCATGGGAGATGCATGTCGAGGTCCATGCTCTGTTGTGAGCATCTACATCATCCCGCATGTGGCTCATGCTACGTGCCTGTACAACTGCATGTAGATGGTAGCGCCCTGTTGGTCGATACCCGGACACTTGGTGCGTTGTACCAGTGTCACGAGGAGACCATGTGATCGTGTGTCTTGGTGTGTGGCTATACTGTGTGTGGCATGTGCATGCGAGCTGCTGGTCGAGACCCGGACACGTGGTGCGTTGCACCCGTGTTACGAGGAGATCCTCCCATGATCCTGTATTTGGATGATGATACTATTGTGTTGGATTACTCGCAGCGGTCGAGACCCGGGCCCTGGTACCGCCAGTGTCACGAGGAGACCATCTTGTCCTCTGACATGTGTCTGATGTGCATTATTCTGGTTTGTGTGCGTGCGCATCACTCCTCTCATGGTCGAGACCCAGACACTTGGTGGGCTGTGCCAGTGTCCAGGGAGACCCTAGATGGATAGCAGATGTGTGTGTATGTACGTGTGTGTGTGTGTGTGTGTGTGTGTGTGAGTCCACTCATGCATGTTATGGCTTGCCATACATTGTTGTCCCATGCCTTCGTTTATTCGTTCTGGCGTGGATGGCTATGTCAGCCAGGGGGAGTGTTGGTTTGTGTGGCTTGCACCCGTCACGACCAACACTGCTAGTTTACCGATATACCCACATTCGGGGTACATGGTAGAGGAGGATGTGACGACACGACGGGCCTCCAGACTGCACCGAGACTTCTCCAGCACGTACGACAGCGCCGGCGAGACGCGGTCAATGCATTCTGGTAGCCCTGTGGGCTTGTCGGGAGCTAGGAGAGTTTTCTCGGTGGGTTGAGACCCGCGCACTCGGTGGACTATACCGGTGCGACGAGGAGACCCGGCGGCTGTACTAGCGCTTCCGATGTTCGGAAAGCCATGTGTGATGTCTGGACGTTGATTGTGATATTTTCTGGCACTGCTCCTATTTTCTCGGTGGTCGAGACCCGGGCACTCGGAGAGCTGTTCCGGTGCCTCGAGGAGACCACCGTTATTGTTATCATGGTGTACGCACTGTGTTCTCCCTGCTCACTCGTTTGGGCTCAGCGGGGGTAACAGGGCCCGGTGCGACTAGCTGCCAACGCCCCTACTTAAGCCCGCTAGGGGCTCATTTGTACTCTCTCCTTGTTCTTTATATTCAGCGCTCCAGACTTAGCCAAATTCTTGCCGTCTTGCATCGCACTCACACACAAAGCTCATGTTCATTTTTGCATGGGCCTGCATGCCCTAATTTATTTCCAATTCCGCGCGCTGCTCCTACTGCCGTCGCTGCGCTGCTGTTGCTGCAGCTGCTGCTGCCGCTGCGGCTGCCACTACTGCTGCTGCGCTGCTGTTTCCGCCGTTGCTCCTGCTCTGCTGTTGCCGCCGCTGCTGCCGCTGCGCTGCTGTTGCCGCGGCCGCCGCTACGGCTGCGGACGGCGGCTGCACTCGCTGCAGCCGCCATGCACTGGTGTAGCTGCTGCTACAACGCTACTACTGTCGCTGCTGCTGCTGCTGCTCTGCTGCTATGCTGCTGTTGGCACGGTGGCAACGCCGCTGCTACAGTCTCACGTGATGGGTGTGGGATGTGTCGACGGCAACCGGCTGTCTTCGACAGGCCCCAGTGGATCTGCTGCAGCGAGGACTCTCACTGCTACTGCTCTGCTACGTCTCTGCTGCGCAGCTCAGTGACAACTATCTCACTGCTCTGATACCATGACATGATACAAGGAAGCTTCGTAGCAAGTGTTGTGATGTTGTCAGTCATACACAGTTGTACAGTTGGTTGTGACCACTCGGTCGTGTCCATGCTCGTGCAGATCCTTGAGGCGGACCCAGCTAGAGACGGTGTTCCCTGAGGTGGTGCTCCACCCGCTGGAGGCAGCCTGGCAGCCTACCCAGTGTACCAGAGGGCTCCCACAGCCCACAGACTACGTTTGCAGGTCTTCAGGATTTTCTCGGTGGACAGCCCTGCCAGGCTGATTTATATGTTTGTTTTCTTACACTCTCCGGCTCTTGCCGGACGTAGGCTTGTGACCAATCGTTGTGTCTGTCTTTTCGACGTGCATCCGTAGGATCAGACGACGCTCCGTTTGGATGCCTATGTGCAGAATTATGGCCAAAACAGTGGTTTTGGGCCGGTTCAGGTTTGACAGGCACCGCCGCGTGCACCACCCGCCGTGAGCCGCGGCGGCTATTTATGCTGTGGACCTGTCATTTGTTATCTCTCTCTGCACATTCACAAAACTGCAGCTTCTGAGACTTGCCTTGTCTCTCTTAGCCTGACCCTTACTATTCTCGCACCCGCTTGCATGCTAGTGCGTTAAGCTGACAGGTCTGTGTCGCCACGTCAGCAGCAACATTGCTAGGAAACTACAGTGAAGCTTCTCATGGTATCAGAGCAGCGAGCCAGAGCTCGCACAGTTGCGCAGCAGAGACGCATCGTTTGCAGCAGCAGTGAGCGACAGCAGCAGCAGCCGTGAGTGGCAGTAGCAGCACAGCCCACCGCAGCAGCAACGGGTCCTCTGAAAGGGGGCAACCACCACGCAGCACTGGACGCGGCCACGACAGCCGCAGCAGCCAACACAGCCATGGAAGCAGTAGCGGCGGTGGCAAAAGGGAGTAGCTGCGGCAGCAGCAGCCGCGGCAGCGGCAGCTGCGGCAACAGAAGCCGCGGCAGTGGCAGCTGCCGCAGCAACAACCGCGGCCTTGGCGGTAGCTGCAATAGCCAGCAGCGGTAGCAGCAGCCGCGGTAGCAGCCAGCAGGCGCGCCAGCGGCCAGCAGCCGCGGCAGCAGCCAGCAGCGGCTGCGGCAACAGCAGCAGCAGCCACGGCTACTGCATCGACAGCGCAGCAGCGCAGCGTAGCAGCAGCCGCTGCGTAGCAGCAGCCGCTGCGTAGCAGCAGCGCAGCGCAACGGCGGCAGCGCAGCAGCGCAGCAGCATCAGCGCAGCGCAGCAGCGGAAGCGCGGCAGCATCACAGCGCTGCCGCGGCTTCGCGGCAAGCGCAGCAGCAGCGAAGCAGCAGCGGAGCAGCGGTAGCGCGGCAGCGTAGTAGCGCAGCAGCGCAGCAGCATAGTAGCAGCACAGCAGCAGCGGCAGCGCAGCACCAGCAACGCAGCGCAGCAGCGGCAGCGTAGCAGCAGCGTAGCACTACCGCGGCTGCGCAGCAGCAACAGCAGCGCAGCGGCAGCTGCGCAGAGCAGCAGCCGCAGCACCACAGCAGAGCAGCAGCAGCGCAGCGCAACAGCATCAGCAGTGGAAGCGACGACGCCCGCAGCCCACTACTGACGTCAGCAGACCCCTGCTGACGTATGCAGTGAGCACGCTGACGTCATCAGAGACAGTGAAATTTTTTGACAAAAAGTCAATTTTTGCCAGCGTTTCAAATCCTCGAGAAATGCTGACGGTTCTGCGTTCGGACGACTTCCGCACCGCCTCAGCATGGAGCCGAGGAGCTCCAAGGGCAAGGAGCTGGAGGACACCGTCACGAGCGGGGGCCGCAGCCCACGCTCAAAGGCGATTCACTTCCTGCTGGTGGAGCAGTCGTCACTCCGCCAGCGCCAGGATGAGCAGTCAGCTATGCTGCGGCAGATCCGCGATGCCTTGGTCTCTCTGTCTGGGACACCGGGACATCTGCCCAGGAGTGAGAGAGAGGCAACCCCATCGGCCCAGGAGTCTGCTAGTCCCACTGCCGCCCCTGCGCAGAGACGAGAGTCCATGGTCGAGGAGTGGGATCAGGCGCCACCTCCCACTGGAGAGGACGCACTTCGCCGGCTGATGGAGCAGATGAGGAGCCTGCGCATTGAGACACCGGCGCCCAGTCCGAGGGGGCAGCAGCAGCAGCAGCAACAGCAACAGCAGCAGATCGACTCGCGTCAGGTCTCGGGTGCCGCTGGAGGAGCAGCGTTGATGCCTTTCATGCCCTTCCCACGTCCGCTCCCAGCACCACCTGAGGTCCAGCTCCCCACGGAGCGACGACCCAAGGACTTCGAGACTTCCCCGCCTCGCTACGACAGCAAAGCGGGGTTTGACTGTTGGGAGGTGCTGTTTCAGGTATGGGCAGACTCAGAGGGAGTCTGGCCCTACTACCACAGCCAGTACCAGACGGCTGATCCGCTCCAGTCCCATACGGCAGCGCGTGCCATGCGTGGACTGCTGTACGCAGTTCCACAGGAGACAGTGGTCGACTTCCGCCCCTTCCTGGGCGCGCCTGGGACAGGAGCAGGCGCAGACCCGCGCCGCGGCTGGGAGCTGGCGCTGACCCTATTTGCAGCAGAGACTCACGCGACCCAGTCAGCGCGCCTTCGCGAGTTCCACTCCCTTCATCAGGGATCCTCGGAGTCAGCAGCTGATTATTGGCGCCGGGCCATGCGCCTGTACACTTGTCTGGGCACCGGAGGCGGCTCTCAACTGTGGGCGCTGGACACCATCATGCTGGGAGTGCGCCTCGAGCTCACTGACAACTTCTCCCTCCTCGACCAGGACGTCCTCGCGTCCATGTCCGACACCCTGCAACTGCTGCCCTGGGCGCAGCAGTACTTCATCCAGGTCGCGACAGCTGACGAGGCAGCCCGCGCGCATCGGCAGGCCGCCATGGCCGCAGCAGCAGTGGGAGCGCCGTCCTCTACGCCTTCCACACCGTCGTCCACCTTCACCCCCACCAGCTCCACCTCTGCCTCTCCCGCTTCCTCCCCTGTTACTCCGACGGCCACTGCAGCAGCCGTGAAGGGGAAGAAGGGGAAGAAGAAGAGGGGACCGCAGTAGTCTTCTGGTGGCAACGGACGGGCGGTCCGCTGCCACAACTGCGGCGGACCTCATCGCTACACTGAGTGTCAGCAGGAGCTGGACTGGGCGAGGATCACACGCGGTCTTCAGGCAGCCCACGAGGAGCGGATCCGCACTGGAGCAGCAGCCCGTGCCGCAGCGACCTCGGGGGCAGCACCGGCGACAGATTCTCCGCCATTCGGGGGGAGTACCACGCCGGACCCGAGGGACCAGACCATCGCGGAGCTACGTCGACTACTGGCACTTCGCTCACAGGGAGGTGCGAGTGTGCTGTCACAGCCGAGTGGTCCACAGACTGGCTGTCCATCTGTGTTTGTGGCATGTGGTCGTGTTTGTGGGGGGGCTGCGTCGCCTGATGAGGATGAGTCTGACAGCACAGAGTGCTTGGATGAGTCGCATCGTCGTGCATTGTCCCGCTGTCCTGCCACACCTGCTGAGCGTCCAGCAGAGGCAGCGTGCTCCATTGCTCGTTGTACCGTGACCACCACAGGTCGTGAGGCGAGTGGCCACTGGATCATTGACTCAGGGGCCACTCACCACATGACCTGCGACCGTACCGCCTTTGTCGTGCTTGGTCCTGTTGGGTCTGTTCGGTCAGTGCGGACAGGTTCTGGGCAGTCACTACCTGTTCAGGGGACAGGGGTCATACGGTTCGATGGTCCGTCTGGTCCCGTGTATCTTTCTGACGTGCTTTTCGTGCCTGATCTTGAGCTCAGCCTGCTCTCTGTCCGTGCCTGCACGAGGATGGGTCTCTCTGTTCACCACTCCGTTGATGATGCCACGATGACTGCACTTGACACTTCCACGGTTGTGTTGTGTGCCTCCGTTGTGGATGACCTGTATCGCATCGTGCGTTGTTCTGCTCCTGACTCTTCCCCTTGCTCATCTGCCCGCGTCTTTGTCACGGGGGTGTTGTCTCCTGACCACCAGCGCCTGTTACACCGGTGCCTGTGTCATGTGAGCACGGACACTGTGTCCAGGCTCATTCGTACACAGCCCGCTCTCGGTCTTGACGCGGCTTCCTTTGAAAAGCCACCCAAGACCGACTGTCTGTTCTGCGCTCAGGGCAAGATGCATCGTTGCACCTACCCTGCCTCCGTCACTCGCGCGCAGCGTCCCCTGGAGCTTGTCCACTCGGACCTCCTCGGACCTCTCCCTGTCGAGTCTGTCACTGACCGTGGTAAGTATGTTCTTACCCTCACGGATGACTTCACCCGCATGCGGTGGGTCTACTGCCTCCGCCACAAGAGTGATGCCGCTCTAGCCGTGCGCTTGTGGCTCGTGATGGCTGAGCGTCAGTCTCGTCACTCCCTCCACACCTTCCACTCTGACCGCGGCGGTGAGTATCTTGGTGAGCTGACCACTCACTTCGCCGAGCTTGGTATCTGTCACCAGCTCTCGGCGCCTGCTACGCCACAGCAGAACGGTGTGTCCGAGCGCTGGAACCGCACCATGGAGGACGCGGTTCGTGCTATGCGCACTGAGTGCGGTCTCCCGGAGTCCTTCGCCTTCGAGGGCTTCGCCTACATGACGTGGGTCTGGAACCGCCTTCCGCATGGTCCCTTGCCGGACCACGTCACGCCGTATGAGCTGTGGTTCGGTCACCGTGCGGACCTCAGGCTTGCTCGCGTCTGGGGTTCCTTGGCCTGTGTCTGGTACACCGAGGACCAGCAGGGGTCCAAGGTCTCTCCGCGCGGCCGGATGTGTGCCTTCCTCGGTGTCTCCTCGCGCTCCAAAGCGTGGCGTTTCTGGGATGCGGGTCGCCACCGCATCGTTGAGTCGCGCGACGCGCTGTTTTTTGAGGCACNCTGAGTGCGGTCTCCCGGAGTCCTTCGCCTTCGAGGGCTTCGCCTACATGACGTGGGTCTGGAACCGCCTCCCGCATGGTCCCTTGCCGGACCACGTCACGCCGTATGAGCTGTGGTTCGGTCACCGTGCGGACCTCAGGCTTGCTCGCGTCTGGGGTTCCTTGGCCTGTGTCTGGTACACCGAGGACCAGCAGGGGTCCAAGGTCTCTCCGCGCGGCCGGATGTGTGCCTTCCTCGGTGTCTCCTCGCGCTCCAAAGCGTGGCATTTCTGGGATGCGGGTCGCCACCGCATCGTTGAGTCGCGCGACACGCTGTTTTTTGAGGTACTGTCGTACCGCGACCTGTCTGCCATTCTCACCCAGGCAGCGTCTCACGTTCCCACCTGTGAGGCCTCCCGTCGGCTGGGGGAGTCTGCCCCACAGGGTGAGTCCGTCCGGGGTGCCTCCGGGGTGGGACCGTCGCTGGCCACCATTGACCCGGCCATCATTGCTGTCGGGCCTATAGTCTCTACGCCTGCCACGACTGTCTCGCCCGTACCTGTCGCGCCTGTTTCGCCTGCCGGAGCTGTACCTGTCTCGCCTGCGCCTGCGGCGCCTGTCTCACCCGCACCTGCCGCGACTGCCTCGCTTGCGCCTGCCGCGACTGCCTCGCCCGCGCCTGCCACGACTGCCTCGCCCGCACCTGCAGCGCCTGCTTCGCCTGCCGGAGCTGCACCTGCCGCCTCTTCGCCTGCGGCGCCTGCCTCACCCGCACCCGCCGCGACTGTCTCGCCCGCGCCTGTCGCGACCGTCTCGCCCGTGCCTGCAGCACCTGCTTCGCCCGCGCCTACCGCGCCTGTCTCGCCCACGCCTGCATCGTCTCCAGATACAGCACCTGCCCTCCCTGTGCCTGAACCGTCGGTCAGCTCAGACTCGGGCTATTCCCGTGGACCAGGTGGGCGTCTCCGCCCACTGGCCTCACGAGTACCTTCGACTGCGGTTGCGCCACCCAGACAACGCACGCGCAGCGTGCAGAGTGGTGACCCTGGCACGAAGGTTCTCGACCTGAGTGTCCAAGGCACCTATACGGAGGTGCACCCAGCTTGTCCCATTGGGCACCAGCTGATCGCTGACGAGCACGAGGCTGCACAGGCAGCTGCCGCTGACCTAGTTGTGGTCCGTCCGACCCATGAGGCATGTGTCCTGGCCACCCGGAGCTCTCCTTTGACGGTCCCTGATCCAGACACGTTAAAGGAGGCTCTCTCAAGAGAGGATGCTGAGCAGTGGCGGGCTGCCTGTGAGGACGAGCTCAGGGCCATTCGGGAGCACGGAGTCTTTGAGCTGGTCGACCGTCCTGAGGGACGGAAGGTTGTGCAGGCCAAGTGGGTCTTCCGCAAGAAGGTGAAGCCTGACGGCTCACTGGATCGCTATAAGGCCCGCTTGACTGCCAAGGGATTNCCGTGGACCAGGTGGGCGTCTCCGCCCACTGGCCTCACGAGCACCTTCGACTGCGGTTGCGCCACCCAGACGACGCACGCGCAGCGTGCACAGTGGTGACCCTGGCACGAAGGCTCTCGGCCTGAGTGTCCAAGGCACCTACACGGAGGTGCACCCAGCTTGTCCCATTGGGCACCAGCTGATCGCTGACGAGCACGAGGCTGCACAGGCAGCTGCCGCTGACCTAGTTGTGGTCCGTCCGACCCATGAGGCATGTGTCCTGGCCACCCGGAGCTCTCCTTTGACGGTCCCTGATCCAGACACGTTAAAGGAGGCTCTCTCAGGAGAGGATGCTGAGCAGTGGCGGGCCGCCTGTGAGGACGAGCTCAGGGCCATCCGGGAGCACGGAGTCTTTGAGCTGGTCGACCGTCCTGAGGGACGGAAGGTCGTGCAGGCCAAGTGGGTCTTCCGCAAGAAGGTGAAGCCTGACGGCTCACTGGATCGCTATAAGGCCCGCTTGACTGCCAAGGGATTGTCTCAGGTTGAGGGGATCGACTTCACTGACACCTTTGCCCCTGTTGGCCGCATGACCACAGCTCGCGCGCTGCTTGGTGTGGTCGCTCACCATGACTTGGAGTTGCACCAGATGGATGTGAACAATGCGTTCCTCCACGGCACCTTGGAGGAGGAGATCTACATGGTCCAGCCACCTGGGTTTGAGGTCGAAGGCAACAAGGTCTGGCGCTTGCGCAAGGCCTTGTATGGCCTGAAGCAGTCGCCCCGGTGCTGGAACCAAGAGATCACTCGCACCCTCACTCAGGCCGAGTACGTCCAGAGTGATGCCGATCCGTCACTCTTCATCCGACGGACAGCCGAGCACCTCACTGCCATTCTGGTGTATGTGGACGATCTCCTGAAAGCGTCTCCTTCACTGGAGGCCGTGAAGGAGTCCAAGGCGGTCCTGCAGGCCGCCTACAGGATGAAGGACAATGGTCCGGCGGCTGTTTTCCTCGGGATGGAGATTGTGCGTGATCGTCGTCGACGGACACTCCTCCTCCATCAGGCACGATATGCACAGGTTGTGGGGGAGCGGTTTACTGACCTCCTTGGCGTTGTTCCCGCCGCCTCGTCACCCATCACTCCCGACGGGCAGGACGCCCTGAAGGTGACAGACCCAGCCGATCTGGGCGAGACTGTGGACGTGACCCTGTACTTGTGCATCATTGGCTCACTGATGTACTTGGCCACGACCACGCGTCCCGACATTGCGTTCGCTGTCAACCTACTCGCACAGTTCAGTCAGTCCCCTCGGGCTCGCGCTCTGCACACAGCTTTGCGAGTCGTCCGGTACGTGGTCTCCACACCGTATCACGGTCTCTGCTTTCGGAGACAGTGCTCGGTTGTGGTAGATGGCTACACCGACAGTGACTGGGCGTGGAGTCCTGATGGACGCAGCCGCACGGGTTACGTGTTCCTGCTTGGTGGCACCGTTGTGTCTTGGCGCAGCGGCAACCAGGGGTGCATTGCTCGCAGCTCCTCAGAGGCTGAGTATGTTGCTCTGGGCGCTGGCGCCGCTGAGGCGGTGTGGCTGCAGCGGTTGTTCCAGTGCTTGGGTCAGTCCGTGCCTACCATCATCCTCCGATGCGACAACCAGAGTGCTCTCGCGATCGCTGATAACTCTGGTGTGTTCCACGCACGCACGAAGCACATCGCTGTCGAGTATCATTTCGTGCGCGATCTGGTGGAGCGGCAGTTGATCTCCATCGTCTGGGTGGGCACAGACTTGCAGCGCGCTGACATCCTGACCAAGGCATTGGCACGTGGGAAGTTCCTTGGGGCTGTTCGTTCCGTCGGTTTGCGACCCCTGTCCGAGAGTGGGTGACTGTCCGGGTCCCTGTTGAGCACTCTGTGTTGTACCGGCACGCGTTCTGCACGTGTATGGACATGCATACCATCGGGTCATGGGGGAGTGTTGTGATGTTGTCAGTCATACATAGTTGTACAGTTGGTTGTGACCACTCGGCCGTGTCCATGCTCGTGCAGATCCTTGAGGCGGACCTAGCTAGAGACGGAGTTCCATGAGGTGGTGCTCCACCCGCTGGAGGCAGCCTGGCAGCCTACCCAGTGTACCAGAGGGCTCCCACAGCCCACGGACTACGTTTGGAGGTCTTCAGGATTTTCTCGGTGGACAGCCCTGCCAGGCTGATTCATATGTTTTTTTTCTTACACTCTCCGGCTGTT
>SZWC01011683.1:0-30492 GCA_023375785.1 Penium margaritaceum
TCAACACACACACACACACACACACACACACACACACACACACACACACACACACACACATACACACACTCATCTGCTATCCATCTAGGATCTCCCTGGACACTAGCACAACCCACCAAGTGTCTGGGTTTTGACCATGAGAGGAGTGATGTACACGCACAGAAACCAGTGTAATTCACATACACATGTCATACACATGTCAGAGGACAAGATGGTCACCTCGTGACACTGGCGGTACCAGGGCCCGGGTCTCGACCGCTACGAGCAATCCAACACAATAGTATCATCATCCAAACACAGGATCAAGGGAGGATCTCCTCGTAACATAGGTGCAACGCACCACGTGTCCGGGTTTCGACTAACAGCTTGCATGCACATGCCACACATAGTATAGCCACACACCAAGACACAAGATCACATGGTCTTCTCGTGACACTATACAACGCACCAAGTGTTCGGGTCTCGACCAACAGGGTGCTACCATCTACATGCAGTTGTGCCGGGACGTAGCATGAGCCACATGCGGGATGCTGTAGATGCTCACAACAGAGCATGGACCTTGCCATGCATCTCCCATGACGTCGCTTCAAGTTGAGGTCCACATAACAAGCAAGGGTCACAAGACGACGGCAACATCAGCGCACGCCAAGTGGCACAAGACATGACCACAAAAGAACTGCTGACAGAGAGAGGAAGTAGCAAGAGTGGGGTACAAATCAGGTAGGAGTAGGAGCATATGCTGAGAAGATGCGTGGAAGCTTTCCTAGCAACACAGCTGCCGACTAGGCGTCAGTGCCTGGTCAGACGGTGACGACTGTCACAAGTCGTGCACACAATGGCAAGGGTCTGGCTAGGAGACACAAGGCAAAGTGTCAGAACGCTTTAATCGCATTTACAGAGAGAGATGACAAATGACAAGTCCATGGCATAAGTACCTGCCGCGGCGCACGGCAGGTGTCGCACACGGCAGTGCAAGGTTCTTCCTAAAACCGGCCCAAAACCACTATTTTGGCCGTAACTCTACGCAGACATGTCAGAACGCTACCCCGAATAAACCTAGACGTGCAAGATCAAAAGTCGGACGCTACGACTGGTCACATGCATGCATCCGGCATTAAGCGGTGGACACACAATGCAAAAACATGCAAATCGGGCCCACGGCTTGTCCACTGTTAAACTCCTTCGCACTGCAAAAAAACTGCAAGAGGTCCCGGGTAGCGTCCAAAGCTTTAGAACAGTCGTCGGTCAATTCCAAGCTGGTAGTCCGCTACCAGATGATGCACCGGCACCTCCAGGGTCTGCATCAGGGATCTGCACGAGTATGGACACGGCCGAGTGGTCATAGTAAAGTGCACAGGTCGACACAAACGTCACAAATCACAACACTCCCTCATGACCCGGTAATACGCATGTCCATACACGTGTAGCACTGAGACGAGTACAACAACGAGTGTAACAAAAAATTTGACACGGACACAGACACTACCCACACTCAACCTCTCTCAAGAAAGGGGCGAAGTCCAACAGAACCAATGGCCACAAGGAAATTTCCGCGTGCTAGTGCCTTCGTCAAGAAGTTAGCATGCTGCATGTCACTGCCAACCCAAATGACGGAAATCACGTGTCACTCCACCATATCACGAACAAAGTGATGCTCAACCGCAGTGTGCTTCGTGCGAGCATGAAAGACACCAGATTTCTCCGCAATGGCAAGAGCTCTCTTGTTGTCGCAACGAAGCACAATGGGGGGTACTGACTGACCCAACTCAAGGAACAGGTACTGCAGCCATACGGCCTCAACAGCCTCTGTACCTAGAGCAACGTACTCTGCCTCTGATGAGCTATGTGCAAGGTAGCCGTGCTTCTCGTTGCACCAGGACACAGCGGTCCCACCGAGCCGGAACACGTAACAGGTGCGACTGCATCCATTTGGGCTCCAAGCCGAGTCGCTATCGGTGTAGCCGTCAAGGACCACCGGACACTGCCGGCGAAAGCATAGTCTGAGGTACGGTGTGGAGACCACGTACCGCACCAATTGCACAGTCGCGTGAAGGGCTCTAGCACGTGGAGCCTGCAAAAACTCGACAAGGAGGTTGACGGCAAATGCGATGTCACGACGTATGGTAGTGGCGAGGTACATGAGAGATCCCATGAGACGGAGGTGCAGGGTCTCATCCATTGTCTCCCCGAACTACCCCAATGAACTTTGAATTCGACAAATGACTTCTACCATAATTGTTTCGACGACAATTTCGGTGCCTTGTAGTTATTTAGGGGTTGCAATTTAATTCGACGAAAAACAGGGGATGTATCATTGAATTCGACGACATGGGGTATTTCAATAATTAAAATCGACAAATCCTACAAAATGTTTTGCTGCTCGCTCTTGCGTTTGTCTCTGTTCAAACGTGAGAGCGAGGAGAATTCGACCATTTGACATTTCGAATGGTCGAACGCTCGTCTCGCTTGCGTTTGTCGTTCCACCGAACGGCAAATGCGAGGTGGGGAGCGTTCGGCGGCCTCGACAGCCACCAAAACTCAACCTTGAGTGTTCGAACGTCGTTGAGCACATTAAACTAAAAAATACAACACACAGGTGCAAGACAAAGTAGAGTGAGGACCCGGTTACGAAAAATGCAAACCCAAAAGGGTAGACCATTAAAATCGACGAAGTTGTTTTGGAATTATTTTGGTGGTTCTTTTAAATTTGACGAAACCCTTTTTCGACGAAATTCGACCATGCAAATACAAGTCAATATCAAAATCAAAGCTCACTAGGGTATGTGGGATCGTCCACCTTCAGGGCATCCTATCCGTCAAGAGTGATAGGTGTGGAAGCCGTGGGCACAAAGCCGAGGAGGTCATTGAAGCACTCCCCCACAACACGTGCATATCGAGCTTGATGCAATAGTAGAGTACAACGTCTGTGGTCTCGCATGATCTCCATGCCAAGAAACGCAGCTGCAGGTCCAAGGTCCTTCATCCTGTAGGCAGTCTGGAGGGCAGCCTTGGCCTCCTTCACGGCCTCCAGTGAAGGAGACGCGATCAGAAGGTCGTCTACATAGACCAGGATGGTGGTGAATCGCTCAAGCATCCTTCAGATGAAGAGAGAGGGATCTACCTTGCCCTGTACATATCCCACACGAGTTAGGGTGCCAATCATCTCCTGGTTCCAACACCGAGGAGACTGCTTGAGGCCATACAAGGACTTACAAAAGCGCCAGACCTTGTCACCATCCTCAAAGCTGGGTGGCTGAGCCATGTAAATCTCCTCATCTAAAGAGCCATGGAGGAACGCATTATTCACATCCATCTGGTGCAGTTCCTAATCATGCTGAGCCACTACACCAAACAGAGCTAGAGCTGAGGCCATGCGGCCGACATGGGCAAAGGTGCCAGTGTAATCGATGCCCTCAACTTGAGAGTACCCCTTGACGACCAAGCGAGCCTTGTGGCGTTCCAGTGAGCCATCCGGCTTCACTTTCTTGCGAAAGCCCTTCTTGACCTGAATATCCTCCGTCCCAGGTGGAAGGTCGACTAGCTCATATAATCTGTGCTCTCGGATGGTGCAAAGCTCATCCTCACAGGCAGCACGCCAAGCATGAGCATCCTGTAATGAGAGAGCTTCCCTCAATGTGCCCGAGTCAGGCCCCATAGAGGGAGAGCTCTGCGTGGCAAGAGTGCACGCCCCAGTGCTAGGTCTGATGACCACAAGATTGGCTGCTACATCACAAGCGACATGAAACTCGCGAGTGACGAGGGCGTGCCCTACATGACATGCTGGATGTACCTGTGTGCGCTCAGTGCGGACACTCTGGCCTAGGGCCTTTGTGCCGTGATCACCACTCGCGATGTTGCGAGCGGAGCGCCTGGGTCAAATGCGACCGCCAGGCTGACGGGAGTAACACGGGCTCGAGGGGTGCACCTTAGGCTCAGGATCAAGCACAATCGCAGCCGGGGAGGGCAGAGGCAATGGAATTGGTGATGTTGTACGAGGAGATGCGTGTGTGGGTGACACGGGGCTCAGTGTGACAATAGGAGCAGATGAGGAAGGTCCACGCACAGAGGCAGCAGTGCCGGCACAGGTATGGTCACAGGAGTACGCACAGGTACAGGATCATGGGTACCTATGGGGTGCAAGGGGACAAGGGAAAAAACCGACGGTGCTGGAGAGATATCTGCACCGACAGCAATGATCGTTGGGTCATCAAGAGCCACAAAAGTGGAGGGAGCTCGAACAGGCACATCAGCCTAGCGAGAGGTGCTCATAGGCATAGACTCCCCCATCCGTCGAGAAACCTAATGCGTAGGAACGTGCATGACGGAAAGCGCCGTGATTGATGTCAGATCACGGTAGGTGAGGAACTAAAAAAAGAGCACGCCGCGTGACTCAACAGTGCAACAATGAGTAGGGTCCCAAAAACGCCAGGCCTTCAACCGCGGGGAGATGCCGACAAATGCACACAAGCGACCCCACAGTGAGACCTTGCACCCCTGTTGGTCCTCGGTGTACCACACAGAAGCCAAGGATCCCCAGACGCAAGCGTGGCGCAGGTCAGCACGGTGGCCAAACCAGAGCTCATACGGTGTGACGTGGTCCGGAAGAGGACCGTGCGGGAGGCAGTTCCAGACCCAAGTCATGTACACAAAGCCTTCAAAAGTGAAGGAATTTGAAAGACCGCAATCGGACCGCATAGCGCGAACCGCATCCTCCTGGACCGTGTGGTTCCAGTGCTCAGAAACCCCATTCTGCTGAGGAGTACCAGGAGCAGAGACCTGGTGTAAAATCCCGTGCTCGGTAAAGAAGCTGTCCATCTCGCCAAGAAACTTGCCATCGCGATCCGAGCGAAAGGTATGCAGCATGTGGCGGGACAGATGCTCAACCATCACTAGCCAGAGGCAAACCGCAAGAGCGGCGTCACTCTTTTGGCGTAGGTTGTAGACCCACCGCATCCGGGTGAAGTCATGAGTCAGGGTGAGGACGTATCGACCTCGATTGGATAGAGACTTGACAGGAAGGGGACTAAGAAGGTCCGAATGGACTAACTTGAGAGGGTGAAGTGCGCATGAATGGGAGTCACGATAGGTACAACGATGCATCTGACCCTGAGCGTAGAAGCGAAAGTTGGTCTTGGGCAACTTCTTGAAAGAATTCGCGTCAAGACTGGGGGCGGGTTGTGTCTGAATGAGCTTCAACACAATGTGGGAACCTACATGACATAGGCAGCAATGAAGCAATTGCATGTGCTCATGAGACAGATCACTGATGAAAAAAACACGAGCGGAAGGGAAGGGGGAGCAATGAACAGAAGTGCGAGAGACATAATATAGGTGATCCAAAACAGAGGCACAAAGAACAATGTTACAAGTGACAATAGGAGTCATTTTCGCGGACTTTGTAGCATTCTCCATAGAAATTCCCATCAGTGTGCAAGCATGTACGGAAAGCAAACTGAGCTCAAGGTCAGGCACAAATAGCACTTCGGAAAGATACACGGGGCCAGACGGTCCATCGAAACATATGACCCCAACACCCTGGACTGGCAAGGACTGACCAGAGCCTGTGCAAACGGTTCAAACAAAAACAACAGGGTTGAGAACATTGAAATCATTACTACGACAGGTCATGTGATGAGTGGCACCAGAATTGATGATCCAAGTGCCACTGGAATCACGACTAGAAGATGTCACTGTACATCTGGCAATGCAACACTCGACCTCAGACGAACGCTGGGCGGCAGGTGGAGAGAAACGACGAAGGAAACAAAGGTGAGACTCATGAATCCAATCTCTACAGTCAGGCCCATTGTCATCACATGCCGATTGTGCCCCCCTGCATGAGTCATCCCGAGCCACAAGAACAGATGAACAGACAGTCTGTGAACCACCCGGCTGTGACAAAAGACTCACACCTCCCTGAAAGCGAAGCGCAAGAAGGTGACGGAGCTTGGCGATGGTGCGATTACGTGGGTCTTGGTGGCCTGTGGTCGCCGGTGTTGAAGCGGGAAATGCTGCGGTCGTGATCGTCGCGCGCCCGGAGGATGTGCTTCTTGACGTAGACCGTAATGCATGCGTAGCTTGGAGCCCGCGAGTTATCCGCGCCAAGTCGAGTGGCTGCAGGCACCCGGTGTAGCGATGGGCGCCTCCATAGTTGTGGCAGTGAACAGAGTGTCCACTGCTGCTACCCGATGACTGCTGCTGTGACTGCTGTTGGCCCGATCTGCACCTCCGTTGCCCCTTCTTCCCCTGTGCTGCTACCATGACACCTTGTGTCTAAGTCTGTGTAATTGGGGTGAAAGTTGAGGGGGAGGACGTGGTAGAGGATGGAGAAGGAGAGGAGGGGCATAGGTGCTGATGCAACGATTGTTGTAGCAATGGAGGTCTCTTGATGAGCCACGGCTGCCTCACAAGCAGAAGTCACCTGGCGGAAGAGCTGGTACGTCCAGGAAAGAAGCTGTGGTGAGGCCATAAAAGGCTTGAGCACGGTGTCGCTGTATCTTGTGAAGATGTCCGTGTGCTTAAGGTGAAATCCAAGCATGATCGTGCGGAGCGCCCATAGCTGTGTACCTCTTGAGGACCCAAGGCACGTGTAGATGCGCATGGTGCGTCGCCAGTAGTTTGCTGCAGGCTCGGCAAGCCCCTGACAAAGGGAGTGAAAGGCAGGAATGTGCACGGCGTGAGTGGCTTGTGTCTCTGCAGCAAGCAGGGATAATGCTTGGTCCTAGCCTCGGCGTGGATCAGCGCCGGTGCCTGCGCCCGCCTCGCCAAGGAATGAGCAGAAGTCGACGACGGTCTCGCGCGGCTTGGCACAGAGAAGTCCGCGCATCTCCCTAGTCGCTGTCAGTACCTGTGCTTGGTCCATAGTCTGATACGGACTGTGGTAGTAGGGCCACACTTCCTCTGAAGTGGCCCAAACCTGGAAAAGGATCTCCCAGCAGTCGAAACTGTCCTCGCTGACATACCCTAGGAGCGGTGTCTCAAAGTCCTTAGGTTGCCGCTCCGTAGGGAGAGCAACCAATGGCTGGGAAGGACGAGGGATGGGAAAGACGCCGGGAAGAGGGAAGACGCTGGGGTGGAGGTCAGGCAACGATTGAATCTCGGGAAAGCGAGATATGTGTGGGGGCCGAGAGCTTGATTGAAGCTGGCGAAGACGCTCCTGAAGCACACGAATCTCATGCTCAGGGAAGTCGCCCTCCATGCTTGGCATATCTAGATCCTCGTCCCAAGGATGAAGAGGCAGCGGGTCGGCTCCAGCTCCTGTCTCCGCTGTTGGAGCTGACTGCTATGTAGAGGGTGCGTCCCCTGTCGCTCCCTCAGAGGTCTGTAGTGGGGTCGTGAAATGACCCCGAAGGAACTCGGTAAGTGTACGGATGGCATCAGTCTGCTCTCGATGCAGGTGATACATCTCTTCCTACTAGCTCTACAAGTCCTCAACAGCCCACGAACGGGGGCTCATGACCCCTGAGGAGGAAATAGAGGGATCTAGTACCCTTTTTCCTTTATTGCCAGATGGAGCCATGTTGCCGCTCATTGTGGGGCGAGATGTCAACGGGCCGAATTGCAAAGATGTGAGCGTTTCTCGAGGAGTTGAAACAATAGCAAATTTTGGCTCTTTGACTAAAAATTTCATGAAGGCAAGTGTTGATGTCAGTAGGAAGATGCTGACGTCTGCATGACCTAATGACGTGAGCAAGGAAAAATGCTGGCATCAGCTCTCGTCTCCTGTTTTTTTCTGTTTCAATTTTCGCTGTTGCTACGCAAGCGGGCAGCCACGCCGTAGTAGCTATGTAGAAGCTACACGAAAGCTACCCACCAGCTTCCATTCAGCTGCTGCTGACACTGCGTCATTTGCTGCCGCAACAACCACAGAGCTATGTGTGGAGCGGCCGCCTGGCGGCTGCGTTCGCGGTTGTGGAAGTAACTGCATGCTGTTGATGTTGCTGTTGCACGCTGCGACTGTTGCATGCTAATGCCGCCACCGCGCGCTACTGCCGTGGCTGCTGCGCTACTATTGTGATGCTGCCGCCGCGCGCTGCTATTGTGCTGCCGCCGCCGCACGCTACTGTCGCTGCTATTGCTGCTACGGCTGTTTTGTTCTGTTGTGTTGCTGCTCTACTGCATTGCTACTGCTTCTACTCAATGTTGCTGTTGTTGCATGTGCCAATGTCAGCAACTGCTAGCGACTGCAACCTACTACAGTTGTTGCATGGTACTGCTAGCGGCTGCTGCTGCTACAGTCTCACGTGGTGATGGTGAGCGACGTCGAATGCGATTGACTATCGTCGTCGATAGGTCCTTGTGGATCTGCTGGAGCGGTGACTCTCACTTTGGCTACTCTGATGCATCTCTGCTATGCAGCTCGGTGTGAACTGTCTCACGGCTTTGATACCATGCGAAGATGCGTGGTAGCTTTCTAGCGACTTAGCCGCCGACTAGGCGTCAGTGCCTGGTCAGACGGTGACGACAGTCACAAGTCGTGCACACAACGGCAAGGATCTGGCTAGGAGACACAATGCAAAGTGTCTGAATGATTCAAAAGCATTTGCAGAGAGAAATGAAAAATGACAAGTCCATGGCATAAGTACCTGCCGCATCGCACGGTGGGTGTCGCATGCGGAAGTGCAAGATCTGTCCTAAAACCAGCCTAAAACCACTGTTTTGGCCGTAACTCTGCGCAAACATGTCAAAACGCTACGCCGTCTAAACCTAGACCTGCAGGATCAAAAGCAAAACACTACGACTGGTCACAAGAATGCATCCAGGATCAAACGATGGACACACAATGCAATAACATGCAAATCAGGCCCACGGCGAGTCCACTGATAAACTCCTGCATGCTGTGGAAAAACTGTAGGAGGTCCCGGGTAGTGTCCGGAGCTCTGGAACAGTCGTCAGTCCGTTCCAAGCTTGTAGTTCTCCACCTCATGATGCACCAATACCACCATGGTCCTCATCAGGGATATGTATGAGTATGGACACGGCCGAGTGGTCACAGTGAACTGTACAGGTTGAGAGGAACGTCACAAATAAAAAAATACGCAAGAAGTCCAACATTGCGCACCGCGAACTTGAACTTGCCACTGCACAACGCTTTGGAGAGGAATTTGGAACCAGGTTGCGATGCATGGACACTGTTGGCTTTTACGCATCCTCATTGTGCTCTGTTGTGTCCTCCTGGCTTATGTACATTGGCGTGTAGATGACTGACGACAAGATTCGAAGATGCTGGAGTGTCGTCCGGTGGAGCTATCCCTCGCTGAAGCCTACTCTTAGTTCACTTGAGCCTCCTCTCCACGCGGATGTGCTCAGGTCCATCAGTAGGCCTCCTCGGCGGTCGGGCCACCGGTGGTCACTGCCATTGTAGATGCTGTTTGCATCCGTCAGGCGCTGGATCTGACTGTATCGTTACCCCTGCATTGCCATGATCTTTCTAGGGTCCGTGTCTTGTGTTGCGTGGCATTGTTTGGCATGATGGACCATCGTAGGCACTGTCTTGGTCCAGGCAGCCATAACTCTTTGCTGCTTTTTTTCTAGCTGCTTTTGACCGTATGACTGCGTCCGCAGCGTCGTTGCTTTCGTATGGTCCAGGTTTCAGGCAAAACAGACGACGCCAGGGTTTTGGGCTATCGGCCGTCTGGAAGGGCTCATTGAGAAAACCGTGCCTGCCAGAAAATAGGTCTAGGACTATTTTCTGATTGGCTGGTCAGCTGAGTAAGAAGTTCTACAGAGATGGGGTGAGCTAGAACTTGGAGGGGTCTCCCATTGTTGCTCATTCTTCACTCCTAATCAGTTACTTCCAGCTTTCAGCTGCTTTCTGACGCTAACACTGGCGCGCATGATTCTGAGTAACAAACCCAGAGCAATCTGACTTGAACTCTAGAGCAGTAGCAAGAGGGGGCAACAGACTAAGCATCTAGCGTGGAAGCTTGCGCGCTGCATCAACACCGCCACTGCCCCAACCTGCGCTCTAGTGTAGTTTCCATTTTCGTATAAGAGCCAGAGCAGAGCCGTAGTAGCAGATGATTGGCGTACAGGCGCCTGACTACGCCGGCGGAGTCCCATACGTGCAAGTGCAGGGGAAAGGCTGTCGGATTTTTTCCGACAGCATTGACCTGCCTGGTGGCTGCGTCAGAATTTTTCCCAAGGCCATTGGGTTAGGTGAAATGCTGCCGGATTTTATACCAGCAGCACTGATCCCACGCTGGATGCGAGGAGATGAGCGGCAGGCCACGTCAGGCGCTTGCTGGCGACGATGCACACGTTGACGTCATTCAGGTGGAGTGGCTGGCAGCAATAGCCCGCGGCAATAGCAGTAGCTTATAGCAGTAGCAAGTAGTGGCAGCGGTAGCTAGCTATAGCAGTGCGCAACAGCAGCCGGCAGTAGCAGCAGCTCGCAGTAGCAACAGCCCACAGCAACAGTAGTAGCAGCCAGCACCAGTACCAGCAGCCGGCGGCAACAGCAGCGGCAACAAGCAACACCTGGCAGCGGACAGCAGCAGCTAGCAGCCGCGCCTGCAACGGCGGCTAGCAGTAGTAGGAGCCGCAACTACTTGCTGCCCGCTGCCTGTTACTCGCTGCTTGCAACAAGTAGCAAGCTTGTTGTTTGCAGTGAGCAGCGAGTAGGCAGTAGCAAGCAGCGAGCTCGCTGCTCGTAGCTCGTTGCTCGGAGCGAGCAATGAGCTCGCTCTGACAAGCAAAAAGGAAAAAAAAATGGAGGAAAAAACCCCCACCCAGCCAACAGCGTTGCTGTGGATGCCTCCACTGCCACAGCCACTGCACTAGCAGCAGCAGCAGTAGTAGGAGCCGTAGCAGCACATAGCAATAGCAGTGGTAACAAAAACTACAACAGCAACTATAGGAGCAGTAGTAGCAGCAACAGTTGTTGCTGCCACAGCAGCTGTAGTAGTAGTAGTAGTAATAGCAGCAGCTCCAACAACAATTGTAGTAGCAGCAACAGCAACAGCTTGAGTAGCAGCAACGGCAGCAACAAGCAGCGACAGCGGCAACAACAGCAATAGTAGTAGTAGCGGCATCAACAACAACAGCCGCTGTAGTCGTGTAGTAGCAGCCCCAACAGCGGCTATTGCTAACGTCAGCATCCAGCCGCTGACATCATATTATTGACATCACTGTTGACATAATCAACAAAAAAACAAGAGGGAAGGGTGGGGAAGGAACTCTATAGCAGTAGCAGAAAAGATAACATGGCAGCAATTGCTGACGCCAGCCATCTTAGGTTGACGTCATTACTGACATCAGCAGCACAAAAAAACAACAAAAAAACAAAACAAAGAGACCAAAACCTGTGGTTAATAGCCCCAGTGGGGAGGGGTCCTCCTCCGTTGTGGGGACCCCCAGGGGGGGTACCCCTCCTTTTTCTTGTAGTAGCTGCAATGGCAATAGTAGCAGTAGCAAAAACAGTAGCAAGAGCAGGAACAGTAGTATCAGCAGTTGCAACAGCAACAACAGCTCCAACAACAGTAGTAGCAGTAGCAATAGCTGTAGTAGCAACAGCAGCAGCAGCAACTGTAGCAATAGCGGCAACAGTAGCAACATCAGCAGCCCACAGGCATTGTCGTCTACACCTGTGACCCCCTTACTACCATTCAGCAACAGCTTGCCGCCCTGACTTAGCAGCTTGTAGCACTACAGCCATTGGCCTCACAGACTGCTACCAATGTCCCTCCACCGTTTTTTCCTCTTGGGCACGCTAGCCCTGCTGTGTCTGCTGCCACGCATTACCTAGCGTAGTAGTAGACGTAACGCCAGTGACAAACACTGACTGCCGTCCTTTGCCCCACTCTGGGCGCCGGCCGCAAGCAGAAGGACTTTGAGACGCTGCCCCCACCACTCTAGACCGGCGAACAGTTCCGGAGCTGGGAGCTTAGGTGCCGCATCTTGGTAGAGGGTGAAGTTTTGTGGGCATACTACACCCTCCCGTACGACTCCACCCAAGCCGACCAACTATATGACACCGGTCGAGTCGTACGCGCACCTGTTCACGACGCTCCTCCGGCTTCCCGCCTGGCCCTCGAGCCTTTTCTTGGTGACTTTACCACTGGCGGCACCCGAGACCCTGCAGCCTCGTGGCACGTCCTCACTCGTCCCCATCGCCTATCCAGCGACATTCAGACCAACCATCTACTNTTCCGGAGCTGGGAGCTTAGGTGCCGCATCTTGGTAGAGGGTGAAGTTTTGTGGGCATACTACACCCTCCCGTACGACTCCACCCAAGCCGACCAACTATATGACACCGGTCGAGTCGTACGCGCACCTGTTCACGACGCTCCTCCGGCTTCCCGCCTGGCCCTCGAGCCTTTTCTTGGTGACTTTACCACTGGCGGCACCCGAGACCCTGCAGCCTCGTGGCACGTCCTCACTCGTCCCCATCGCCTATCCAGCGACATTCAGACCAACCATCTACTACAGGAGTTCAACTCCCTGCACATGGGGGAGATCGAGACAGTCACCGTATACTTGCAGCGGATTGAGGAAATCCTCCGTCGCCTCGGCACCTGTGCTCCACCCCTCTGGCCGCGCTCCTCATCATCAAGCACGGTGCCACCACTGCATACGCGGACGTCTTCGTCCACTACAATGAGGAAGTCCTCTCCACCATGGCAGCCCAGGGCACCCTCATGCCCTGGACATATGAGCTCTTCCTCAGGATTGAGGAAGCTCACCTGGAGTCCCGTCTCTAGCGCACAGAGGCCCTCACCTCCCATGATTTCGCTTCTGTGGTTGTTGCTTCTTACGCGACCGCTACCTCCACCAGCTCCTCATCCGTAGGAAAGAAGAAGCGCCGGGGCAAGAAGGGCAAGGGTTAGCAGTAATAGCAACAGCGGTCGATTGGGTCCAGTAGGGGCTCGGTCTGCCACAACTGTGGCCAGCAAAGGCACGGGTGTTACATGTGCCCGCTGCTGGCGGACGAGGTACTTGTCATCGCCACCATGAGTCGCCAGCGGGAGCGCCGTCTTACCTCTTCCACCATAGTTGTCGCTGCCCCTGACGCCGCGACCCCATCCAGCAGCTCCACTCCTGCGACCATGACGCCGATCTCGCTGAAACATGCTCCTCAGTAGTATCATCCGTAGTCGTCACCCCCGTTCCCTCCACAGGGACATTCCTTCTATCCGTGCTAAGGCGCCATCACTCTGCACTCATTCTACACTCCTAGGCCATCCACACGCAAGCGTCAGCTGGAGCAGTTCATTGCGCTTCAGCTCGGCCTGCCTCGCCCTCCCCCCAAGGGAAGTGCGTGTTGCGTCACCTCCCGCTCGTCCCCTTTGTGGTTCATGATTGAGCTTGCGATGCAGTCATTTCCTACTTCCTCATCTGTCTCACCATGCCGTGCGATCTCCTCTGCCCCCTTTCGTGATGACGTGGCTTGATGATTGGCAGTCTCGGTTTGCACCCCCTTCCACCGCGTCCGCGTCTCTCGCTTGTTACCATGTGACTATCAGTGATCTGGCAACATCGGTCGAAAACCTTGTCGGGACCTAGATCATCAACTCCAGAACCACGCATCACATGACGGCCTCTCGCGAGGCCTTTTGTATGCTTGGTCCTATTGGCGATGTATCCGGGGTTCGAACGGGCACCGGACACGTGTTACCTGTCCGCGGTGTCGACGTTGTTTGTTTCCGTGGTTGTGCCGGTGATATCTTCTTGAACGATGTCCTCTTCGTCCCAGGTATTAAACTCAGCCTTTTGTCTGTTACTAGCCTTGACCGCATGAGTATGGACGTTTTGCACTTGTGAGCGTTGGCACTGTGTCGTTGCGTCCGTCCGGTCTACTCGTCCTACACGCCACCGCTTGTGGCAACCTGTGGCACGTACCTCGTCTGTCCTCTTCTCCTTCCTTCCCCTCCTCGTTGGCTGCCACAAGCGATGTGTTCGTCACTAGCACTCTCTCTCCACAGCACACCCTCCTCTTGCACCGCCGCCTTTGCCACGTCCACTCTGCTGGCATAGATAGCATGCTCCGCACCCAGCCGTTCAAGGGCCTTGACCCAGATACTTTCCCTCTCCCGTGCCCCACACAGTGCATTGATTGCTCTCAGGGCAAGATGCATTGGTCCACATACCCTGTGTCCTCCTCTCGTGCATCCGCCCCTCTCGACCTGGTCCATTCTGATGTCGTGGGTCCTCTCCCTACCGAGTCTTTCGGAGAGAACGACCGCTATGTCCTCACCCTCATAGACGACTACTCTTGCTACCGCTGGGTCTTCTGCGTTCGACAGAAGAGCAATGTTGCCCATGACATTCAAGACTGGCTTTTCCGTGCAGAGCGCGAGTGTGGTCGACCTCTTCGTCGCCTTTGCTCCGATCGCGGTGGTGAGTACATGGGCAAGACCATGATTTGTCTCGCCTCCCGCAGTATCCACCACAAGACGTCCGCGTCCTACACGCCTGCCCGGAACGGCGTCTCTAAATGGTAGAACTGTACCATGGCTGATGCCATCCGCACCATGCGTGTTGCGTCTAGGCTCTCCGATGGATTCTGTTTTGAAGCCATGGCCTACATGACGTGGGTCTGGAACCGGATTTCCCACGGACCCCTTCCTCGCCAGTCCACGCCCTACTAGCACTGGTACGGTCGGCGAGCTGACCTCCGCCTGGCTCGGGTCTGGGGCTGCGTGGCCATTGTGTGGCTGCCCGCTCCGCAGCAGGGTGGCAAGCTCACCCCCCGCAGGCGTCTCTCCACCTTTTTTGGTGTCTCTCGTCAGTCCAAGGTTTGGCGCTTCTGGGATCCCTCCCAACACTACATCATCGAGTCTCGCAATGCCCTCTTCTATGAGGAGGTGTTTCCGCGCGATCTTTTTTCCTCTAAATCGTCAGTGTCCCTCCCGTCGCATGGGGGAGTGATGAGTCCGTCCTCTCTCCTGCCGATTCCGTGTGGCACATCACTTCACCCCTCCAAGCGAGCAGCCTCGGTCGCGCCCGCCGGCCCCTCCGGACCAGCCCCCCGAGTCGCGTCCACTGATCCCTCCGGGCCAGTGGCCCCAGAAGTGTTCACTGGTCCCTTTGGGCAAGTCGCCCCAGTCGCGTCCATCAGTCCCTCCGGACCAGGCTTCCTAGTAGTGTCCACTGGTCCCACCGGGCCAGCCACCCCCGTCGCATCCATGGATCCCTCCAGGCGAGCCACCCCAGTCTCGTCCACTGTTCCCTCCAGGCCTGCCATCCCAGTCGTGTCCACTTGTCCCTCCAGGCCAACCGTCCCAGTCGTGTCCACTAGTCCCTCCAGGCCAGCTGCCCCAGTCGTGTCCACTGGTCTCTCAGGGCCAGCCGCCCTAGTTGTGTCCAATGGTCTCTCTGGGCGAGCCATCCCAATTGCGTCCACTGGTCCCTCCAGACAAGCCACCGCAGTTGCGCCCACCGGCCCCTCCGGGTCGGCGGCCCCAGTCACGTCCGCTGGCCCCTCCGGGCCAGCAACCCCAGTCGCGTCTGCTGGTCCCTTTGGGCCAGTAATCCCGTCCACCTCCTTGGCCCGTTAGCCTCAGTGCCATCTCCTTTCCTGCCACGCTACACGCGTGGCCCAGGCGGCAGCCTCCGACCCAGACTATAAGTGAGTACGCAGACTGCAGCACCTTGCCCAGTGGTGTCCCGGCCCACTGTCGCTCCATGTGTCTCTTCCAATCCTATGGTCGTGAGTGGGGACCCTGGCACCAAGGCCCTCAGCCAGACCACTTTAGCTATCATTATAGACCTTCACCCTGGCTCTACACTTGGCTACGCCATGCTTCATCACGAGCATCGGCATGCTCTCATGGCTACACTCGCACACATCCCTCCTGGAGCTCGAGATGCACAAGCTCTCTCAGTCCGCTCCATAGCACGCTCGGAGGACCCAGCCACCCTACGCGAGGATCAAGCCTCTCTTGAGGCCGCACACTGGGATGCTGCCTGTACTGACGAGCTCACTGCTATCCGAAAGCACCACGTGTATGATCTTGTCGACCTCCCTCCAGGTCGGAAGGCCATCTCTGCCAAGTGGGTCTTTCAGCGCAAACGGAAGCCCGACGGGTCCTTGGACAAGTCCAAGGCCCGCCTCACAGCCAAGGGATTTGCTTAGATCCCTGGGGTTGATTATGACCAGATCTTTGTCCCAATTGGCTGGTTCTCCACGAGCCGGGCGCTCTTCAGCCTGGTTGCCCTACATGGGTTGGAGCAACGCCTTCCTCCATGGTTCATTGGAAGGTGAGGAGCTCTACATGCTGCAGCCTCCAGGCTTTGACGACGGAACTAGGAGAGTCTTGCGGCTACAAAAGGCCCTCTATGGCCTGAAACAGTTGCCTTGGTGGTGGAACCTGGAGATCAGCAGCACGCTCATCCGCGGCAGCCTCTAGTGTAGCACCGCTGACCCCACACTGTCAGCCAGCAAGGCCAGACCCTCGTCGCAATCCTGTTCTAGGTCGACAATATCCTCATTGCATTGCCTGACCTGGCTCCCATGCAACGTGTCAAGGATCTGTTGCACACCGCCTACCACATAAAGGATCTTGGGTCTGCCCGAGTCTTGCTGGGCATGGAGCTCGAGCATGATTGCTCTCAGGGCATCCTGCACGTCCACCAGGCTGCCTATGTGCAGACCCTGTCCACTCGCTTCGCGGAGGACCTAACCCTCGTGCCGAGTGCATCTTAATCCATGTCACTTGATGGCCAGGTGAAGCTAAAGAGTCTTGACCTAACCATTGTGGGGGAGCCAATTGACGTGACCACGTACTTGCGAGTCATCGAGTCACTGATGTTCCTGGCGACCACGACACGCCCAGACATCGCGTTTGTCGTCAACCTCCTGGCTCACTTTTCTCATGAGCCGCGATACCTCCACTTCAAGGCCACTATCCGAGTACTGTGGTATGTTGTCTCGACTCCTCGACGATGTCTTATGTTCCACCGCCAACCGTCTGTGGTCGTAGTGGGCTACACCGACAGTGACTGGGCTGGTTTTCCAAACGGTAAGAGTCGCACAGGCTAGATTTTTCTTGTCGGTGGCATAGCTGTGTCCTAGCGTAGTGGTAAGCAGGGATGCATTGCACGTATCACTGCACTACAAAGGCCGTGTACGTGGCCCTTGGCTCAGGCGTGTGTGAGAGTGTGTGATTGCGTTGTCTATTGTCTGAGCTGCGTTAGTCCATCCCATCCATCACGTTGCATTATGACAATGAGAGTGCCATGACCATCGCCGATAATGACAGCGTACATCACACATCCATGAAGCACATCAACATTGAGTATCACTATGTGCGTTTGTTGTTGCATGATGACAGTATCAGCATTGTGTGGGTTGAGACAGCATGATAGCTGGCTGACTTCTTGACCAAGGCATTGAAGCGCGACTCGTTCAAGATGGTTGTCAGTTTGGTCAGTGTGCGTCCGTGAGTTGCTCTCTATGTCCTTGCTTGCGTCTCTGCATGCTCTGGGGGAATTTGACTGTTGACTATGTCTCTGCCCGTCCATGTGCACTACGCCTGTGAGCCATGGGGGTGTGTTGGTTTTCATGCATCCTCATTGTGCTCTGTTGTGTCCTCCCGGCTTGTGTACATCGGCGTGCAGATGACCAACGACGAGATTTGACGCTGCTGGAGTGTCATCTGGTGGAGCCGACGCATGCTAAAGCCTACTCGTAGTTCGTTGGATTCTCCTCTCCACGACAACATGCTCAGCTCCATCGGCAGGCCTCCTCAGCGGTCGGGCTGCCCGCGGTCACTGCCACTGCAGATGCTGTCTGCATGCGTGAGATACTGGATCTGACTGTGTCTTTGTGCCTGCAATCTTATGCTCTTTCTAGGGTCCGTGTCTTGTGTTGCATGGCATGGTTTGGCATCATGGACCACCATAGGAACTACCTGGGTTCAGGCAGCCATAACTCTTTGCTGCTATTTTCTAGCTCATTCTCACTACACGACTGCGATTGCAGCGTCGGTGTTTTAGTATGGTCTAGTTTTCAGGCAAAACAATCCATGCACGGGTTTTGGGCTGTTGGCTGTCTGGTAGGGCTCACCGAGAAAACCTTGCATGCCAGAAAATAGTTCTAGGACTATTTTCTGATTGGCTGGTTAGCTGAGGAACAAGTTCTACATAGCTGGGGGGGAGCTAGAACTTGGAGGGGTCTCCCATTGTTACTCATTCTAAACTCGTTTCATTTCATTGGGATCACCTTTTTTTAACAATAGGTACGTTACAGAGTCAGAATTTGACATGGTCATCTAGATTATCAAGGAAGAGTTTAAAGGCTTATAGTAGGTTTTAAGTGATATGTAAAGGTTTGCTTCAGTAAAATTCAGCTGGGACGTCGTCTAGTCCAAGAGCCTTGTTTTTTTCCATCTGGGAAATACTCACCTTGACTTCTTGTATAGTGATTGGTCTCGCAAGTGCTTCCAAGAGGTAAAGGGGAATAGTTTTAAAGGATGGGAGAAAGGTAGGTATCGGAGGTTGTGGCGGTTGTATGAAAAGTCTTTGATAAAGGTGGTGATAATGGCAGCACTGTACCGTGGGTTGGTTGTAGTTGGACCATCTTTGAAAAATGCAATGTTATCGAGGAAGCTTTCTTACTGGCTCCTATCTAGCTAGAGGGGATTTTGAAGGCCTGTGCCAATCCTTCCTTGAAAGAAAGTTGGGTCCTAGTGTGATCATGTTTGTGATTAGATAGTACATGTGTTCTCAGATGGCTTTCGTGCTTTTGTAGTAGTGATGTTTTTGGTTGGTTTTTTGGGTCATATTGTTTTTTCTCAAGATATCTGATCTTTTAGTTTAGGCACTGAACTGTTTCTATTATTCATTTATTTTACTGTACAACGTATGTTCTGAAAGATGCTTTTGTTAGGTGTTTGTAGGATGTCCCAAATTGGTGGCAAATAATCCAGAGAAGTAGAAGTCCTTGAGGACGGATTAGAATGGAGATGTTGAATTTCCAGAGTCCTTTTCCTTTGGGGTATGATGGGGGGAGAACGGAGGCTAATGGACAATGTCGCGGTTTCAGTGGTCGGGTTTTACTTAAGTCCTCCTCTGGACACCCTAAAATCCTTGGGGAGATTTGTCCAAGTCACTTGGTTCATATCTTCACAAGGAAGAGGTTACTTGGCACTGGCCATCTCTCCTCAGTTTGGCCAGCGACTCTTCAGTTGAAGCAGGTATCAGAGCAGGGTGACTCCAAACTTTTGTTGTCTTGGGAGAAGTTTGACAAGCTCCCAAGTGCCTTGGCTGATGAGGCTGTTGTATTCTGCATCAAGGGCGAGTCTCTGACTTTCTACGTGGAGCCCTGAAAGGGCTTCATTGATGTTGGAAGGTTCCGTGAATAGATCTTTTGCTGTTGTAAGGGCTTTGAGTGTGTTGGTGAGAAAGCACATGTGGAGAGTATCTTCATCTTGATGGATGGTGCATGCTGTGAGAGATGTTTTTGGAGCTATTTTGCCAAAATTCTTGAGCTGTTGTTGTTGTTGTAAGAGGCTTTGGAAGTACCCAAATCCATGTTTTGCTGGTCGGTGGATGGCTTCCTAAGTCTCGTCTCATTGCTCCCATCATTGATCTCCTCATCCAAAGAAGTCATATGTCACTGGTTGCGATGATCAACTTATTCGCTGGCTCCGAGGTGATGGTCGTCACCTCGGAGCAGGGTGGCTTCGGTTTATGCCACCTTCACTACCTCATCATGCAACTGCTACAGCTTTGTTTCGATAAGCTCCTCCTTTGCCATCTTTTCCAAGAAATGCTATTTGTGTAGAGTTTTTGTCTCAGACACTCTTGCCTTTGTTCCTGTCCAAGACTTGTGAGTGAGATTCACGTAGAAGACGACATCGTAGCTGTTGATGCAGTGACACATTGAGATGTCATAGAACAGCCACGCCTTTTGACTATCACTCTGGCTGATGTAGATTCCGTAGGCTTCTTGGCCACCCAATTTATGTTGTTGTTCGTTGGAGACATGGTAGAGAGCCATGCATTCGAAAGTAGGAAGGCTAGTGACGTCAGGCTTCTTGTTGTACCATGGTGGGTATGGAGTCGTTGTAGTTGAAAGGCTGGCTGTGAGCACTTGAGTTTTTACCCACGTTGCTTGTTGGAGTACTGCTGGCCACAAACAGTCTCAGAGTTGTGTTGAGATCATTATGACATTGAACATCTCCTCGAGACTACGGTTGTTGAGTTTGGCCACCCCATTATGCTACGAGGTGTGAGGTTTTGAATTTTGTTTTTTGATTCCGTGCTCCCTGAGGAAAGCGACGAAGTCGTTGTTTGTAAACTTGCCAGCATTGTTTGAACATAGAATATGCAGCTTTTACATGGCTTCTCTTTCAACTTGTGGGAACCACTCACGGAAGATCTCAATACATGTGTCTTGGCTGACAAAGTGGATGTGTCCAAATGTACTTTTTGGTGTCGTTGATGAGCACCACAAAATAATTGTGTCGCGAGGTAGATTTGCTAACCAACCTGCAGATGTCCAACCTGCAGATTTCATGGCTGACGTGACAACGCTAAACTATAGCAAGACCCGTACCTCAAATGGCTGTTTGCATGAGGCTACGACCAGCACGTCGGGTATGACAAGGCAAAATTCTGGTACGACGCACCTTATTGGCGACGACGCTTCACTTGCCACGTGGTCGTTCCCCCGAATGACGAACTCCGTCGTATGCTACTCAAAGAGTACCACAACACAGGACCAGGTGGACACTTTGGAGAACACAAAACGCTGAAGAAGCTGTCGAGATTTTAATGGAACAAGACGTAATCCTATGTGGCCAATTTCTGCAGAACCTGCCACACATGTCCGCCACAAGAATATCGTTGCACACGGCTGCTTGGACTTCTACAACCACTCCCTATTTTGACAGAACCATGGACTGATATCTCCATTGACTCTGTCACGGGATTACCGGTCATGCCCGAGGAATATGACGCAATCCTCGTTGTCGTCAACATGTTTTCTAAAATTTCTCACTTCATTCCGACAACGACCACGGTCACAACGGAGTGAACATCATGGCTCTTTTTGAACAACATTGTATGGCTACACGGTGTGCCAAGAACCATCACAAGCGACATAGATGGTTGATTCACTAGCCGCTTTTGGCGCGAACGAATGACTCGTTACAGTAGCAGAATGCAACTTTCAACGGCGTTTCATCCTCAAACCAACAGTCAAATCGAGCGGCTAAACCATACGCTTGAAAAGCTTCTCCGATCACTATGTGAACCTCACAGGACGGATTGGGCACATAAACTCCTGACCGCCAAAATCACACATAACTCCACAGTTTCCACCGTGACAAGTAAAACTGTGTTTGATGTGGTGTATGGAAAACTTTCCGCCACACCGGCTGGACTACAAAGTCGCATCAACATTCCTGCAGTTGACGTTCATCACTGAGACTTCACCATCTTGGACAAAACAGGGCAGACACTTGCGAAGACACAAGCAGCGACAAAGCGAGCAGCTGACCGACATCGTAGCGACGACGTGTTCGCTGCTGGCGACAAAGTCCTCCTCAGCTCGGCAAACATCAGACTCTATGGAGCTGATTGTTTGAAGCTCAAACCCCGATGGCGGGGACCATTTGAGATCGAGCGCATGCAAACCCCATTGGTTGTGTGACTCAAACTCCCCGACACCATGCAAGTTCATCCGGTGTTCCATGTCAACAGACTCAAGCACTACCGAGACCATGGAGAGAGCTTCCTCGGCTGAGAGGTCCCTCCCCCGCCTCCCGTCCCAATGGACAAAGGCATGGAGTATGTCATCGAGGACATTCCCGGCCATCAACGACGAGGCAAAACGACATAGTATCTTTTCAAGTGGCACGGGTACCATGCCGCACACAAGAGCTTTTGATAACCCTTTGATAACCTCCGAGACGGCGATCATCTAATTGACGGCTATTATTGCCGTCACCGGGCTAGATCTATATACGCCCCGGGACATCGCGGCTAATGGGAGAGGGGGGGTGGGGGGAGTGTTACGCACCAGATGTTCACGATTCCCTAACCTTTTTTAGTGGGAATTTCTGCTATTACACAAACAATCCATCACGTCGCGAGATTGTAATATTCACTCTGACTTTTAAGGGCAAACGGGCTAACTGTCCCGCCCTCAGTGAACCTTCTGGTGTAATGCGAGTGCTCAAACTTAGCGTCGGAAGGCCTCGGCAAGCGCGAAAAAGTTTGTGTTGTAAAACTCAATGACTGTCCTCCTCGTCGGAGTGGTCTTTTCCTTGCCCGAGTCGTCATGGCTCGCCACGCCTTTTGAAGCTACGTTGATGTTTCTTTATAAAGTTATTATTTGTTTATTACTTGTAATTATTTGTGTTCCGTTAGAAAGAACAGTAGAAATTTCATGACCGTATTTTTTGTTGAGATGGTCGTTTGGATTCGTTTTCCACTATTTCTTTCACGCGCTTGCATCAAGTTTGATGTGACCTCATGGTGTCGGTCGCAGAACAGTGTCCAAAAGACTGTTGCAATCAGGTAATCATTGCGATAGTCTTTCTTGACTGTAAAACTTTAGGTTCTGTTTCCAAAAGTCTGTTATGTTACATTCCTACCCCTTTAGCTACGAATCGTCCTCGATTCGGTTTTCTCTATTATGAAGGGGTAGTTTGTACACGGCCATCTATCATGAAGGGGTAAAAGCGCCAGTCCATGAAGACGATAACATCATGATTTGGCACATTTCATAATTCAGAAAGTGTTCAGCTTTCAAAGAAGAAACAGTGGCCACGCTTCCTCCCCCTTTACATGAAGCGACCCCGCGACAGGTGCCCAGGCGTTCCCGTGACAAGCTGTCGGGAGTAAGCCAAAGGGTCAGTCCAAGGGTCAGTGCCGTTATCCTCTCAAGGGGGCTCGTGCCGGGGTGGTACCCCCGAGGACACACTTGTTCTGACGGGCAGCCAGTTCCTCCCAGTACTCCGCAATTGCCGTAGGTGGCACTCGCGACTCTGGCTCCCAAGTGTTGTGGTCAGGTCCACAACCGGCCCAGTGGATGAGGTACTCCTTAACCACTCTTGCATGCAAATTACGCTCACGGTGTTGGAGGATGCGGTGTACCTCACACTGGCCTTCTGTGGCAAGGACAGCAAGAGGGGGTGGCTGAACACACCCCTTTGCTGTGTAGGGTGCGAGGAGACTCACGTGAAAAGTATCATGGATGCGTATGGCTGGTGGAAGAGCCAACCGATAGGCCACACTTCCCAACTTCTGTGTAACTGTGAAGGGTCCCAGCCATTTTGGCAACATCGTTTGTGCACCCGGCGTTTTCAGCCGCAAATTCCGCGTGCTTAAAAGCACACGATCTCCGATATAGAACGTCAACTCACGACGTCTCTGGTCAGCATAGGCCTTCTAGCGCTGTCAAGCTGCATACAAATGGGCCTTGGCATCCCGCCAGAGGGCGTCCATGCGCTTGACAAAGGCTTGGGCAGAGGGCACCTGATCACCGCCGCCCCCGCACTTCACCATTGAAGCGGGTACCACCGGATGCCGACCGTGATTGAGGAAGAATGGGGTAAAACCGGTCGATTCGTTGACCGCATTGTTCATGGCAAACTCAGCTGGTGCCAAATACTCGTCCCAATCCTCTATTGTTGGGTCGATGTACATGCAAAGCATCTGCTCGAGTGTGCGGTTCATACGCTCAGTTTGTCCATCAGTTTGGGGATGAAATGCTGAGGACATACTTTGTCGCGTTCCAAACCATTCCTGCAATGCAAGCCAAAACCGGCTTGCAAAGCGCGGGTCACGGTCGGAGATGATGCGGATGGGTAAGCCGTGGTGCTTGATGACGCCTTCGTAGAAAATCCTGGCAGTCTCTTCCGCTGTGACGAGAGTTGTTTCGGGCATGAAATGGGCCATTCCTGTTGTCCTCTCCACAACGAACAAGATGGCATCGTGGCCTTTCTTGGTCTCTTGGAGTCCCATGATGAAATCCATGGACACTGACTCCCATGGGATGTCAGGGAGTTGTAGAGGCTGGAGGAGCCCCGCAGGTACCTTGTTTGAAGTCTTGTTGCGAAGGCACAGGTCACACACCATGCAATACTTCCTGACGTCACTGCTCCATCCTGGCCACCAGTAGTCCTGAGCCAATGCATGTCCTGTCTTCCTCGTTCCGATGTGACCTGAGAAGGGCGGATTGTGAAACTCGAACATGATCTATTGTCGCAAGTTATTGACATCCGGGACCACCACCTGCTTGCCATGCCAGTATAACCCGGCAGCCTCCACAAGGCCATGGCGTTCAATGTTTTTTGGCTCGACGAACCAGGGGTCCAAAGTGTAGCCCATCCAAATGCGATTCTTGAAAGGGTTCAAACTGACCAGTGGTCTTGGGTGTGGGCGGAGTGGGTTTGTGTGCAATGTTGTCGCCACGGCAACAGCGGCAAAGTGCCGATTTGTGATCTCATTCTCGCTCAGCATGAGGCTCAAATGTGTTGGTTTTTGACTCAATGGGTTTGCCACGTTAACCCGCCCTGGTTTGTACTTCCAGGTGAATGTGAAGCGACTTAAGTATTCACTCCACCACACCTGTCGTCTTGAAAGGTTCGGTTGCGTCTGAAAGTATGTGAGGGGATTGTGGTCTGTGACCACCGTGATTTGTCCCTCGGCACCTTCGAGATAACAGCGCCATACTTTGAAAGCATGCACGACTGGCAGCAGCTCCTGGTCCCCAGTGGTATACCTGGTCTCTGCATCTAAGAGCTTGCGGCTCTTGTAGGCAACATGGTGGCCGTCTTGCATGAGCACAGCTCCCAACCCTGTAACCGATGCATCACAACGAACCTCCCACGGCTTTTTTGGGTTCGGGATTGCAAGTACCGGTGCCGAGATCAGCATCGTCTTCACAGCCTCGAGAGCCTCAGTGCATTTTGCTGACCATACCCATGTGATCGCCTTCCTGGTCAGGGCGGTGAGAGGGCTCACCAACGTGGAATAACCTCTCATAAAGCGCCGGAAGTAATTTGCGAGTCCAAGGAAAGAGCGGAGCTGACCGACGTTCTTGGGTTGAGGCGTTTCTTTCACGACCTGTACCTTGCGAGGGTCCACCCGGATCCCCTCTCCATTAATGACGTGGCCAAGGTACTCTAGCTCTGGCTGCGCAAACTTTCACTTGCTTCTTTTGGCGAAAAAATGGTTCTTGCAAAGAATCTCAAGCACCATTCTGAGGTGTCGCTCGTGTTCTTCGTGGTTCTTGGAGAAGATGAGGATGTCGTCAAGGTACACCAGGAACGATTTGCCAAGGTGTTCCTTGAAGATTTTGTTCATCACTGCTTGGAATGTTGCCGGTGCATTTGTCAGTCCAAAGCAGAGGACCCGAAACTGATAGTGCCCGAGATGAGTTCTGAATGCCGTTTTGGGGACATCCTCCTCCGTGATCCAGATTTGATGGTAGCCCTGTGATAGATCCATAGACGTGAAGACTTTCGCTCCATAAATCTGGTCAAATAAGTCCTCGATACGCGGGAGCGGGTACCGGTTTTTGATAGTGAGTTTGTTCAATGCCCGATAGTCCACGCACATCATGAGGCCTCCATCTTTCTTGTTCACAAACAGGATCGGCGCTCCGAAGGGGGAAGAGCTTGGCTCAATCCAACCCTTCTGAAGGCACTCCTTGATTTGGGCTTCTGCTTCTTGTCATTCTGCTGGGCTCAAGCGATACACAGACCGGAAGGGAGGCACATCCCCGGGCTCCAACAGAATGGTATGTCCGACCGTTCGTCGAGGTGGTAGTCCATCCGGCGGTGCCTAAAAAACATCTGAGAATTCTGAGAGTATGTTTGTGACTCCTTGGGGTACTTCACCCTCTGCCTCGTCATCCATTTTCTTCAGGGTTGCAAGAAAATAGCGGCACCCTTGTCGAAGTCTTCGTTTCACTTGGAGCACCGAGAGGCTTGATTGAGCCATCGTTTTTGGTCGTTGAATTTGTGGAATCGTAGACAGGGTAACCATTATCCTTCCACTACTTATCTGCAATATTTTTTAGTCAAAGCACATAAGTGCCTTGCGGTGCACAAGCCACGGGTATCCAAGAACAACATCAAACGGATCCATGAGATCAAGCACCGTGAGGCGGACACTGGTGGTGAAGCCGGGTAGTGTGAGCCGTGCCACACAGTCACCAAGGACTGGCACTTTCCTGTCATCACCGACGACCACCATGCTAGTGCAAGGCGTGTACTCTAGTTGCCATGTGCGTACAAATGCACCGCTCANTACTTCACCCTCTGCCTCGTCATCCATTTTCTTCAGGGTTGCAAGAAAATAGCGGCACCCTTGTCGAAGTCTTCGTTTCACTTGGAGCACCGAGAGGCTTGATTGAGCCATCGTTTTTGGTCGTTGAATTTGTGGAATCGTAGACAGGGTAACCATTATCCTTCCACTACTTATCTGCAATATTTTTTAGTCAAAGCACATAAGTGCCTTGCGGTGCACAAGCCACGGGTATCCAAGAACAACATCAAACGGATCCATGAGATCAAGCACCGTGAGGCGGACACTGGTGGTGAAGCCGGTTAGTGTGAGCTGTGCCACACAGTCACCAAGGACTGGCACCTCCCTGTCATCACCGAAGACCACCATACCAGTGCAAGGCGTGTACTTTAGTTGCCATGTGCGTACAAACGCACCGCTCACAAATGAGTCATCCGCCCAAGTATCCACCAAGATGCGTGCCGGGGCGCCTGCCAGCTTGCCGTCGAATTGCATGGTCATCGCTGCTTTGGACTTCCGTATGAAAAAGCTCACCGGAGGCTTGCCTTCGAGGTGGTAGATCCAATAAGCATGAGTGCTTCTTCGTAGTTCAACCAGGTCACCGAGTTTTTCCCACGTGCGATGTCCTTTGGTGAATTAAGCCAGCAATTTCCATCCTTTAAATGGAGGCTTGTTTGTTTCTGGACCCACAGGCACGGCCACTGTTGTTGATGTCAGAGAGTTCTTCACTTGGGCTTTGTGTGCAGCTTCTATTACATCTGGCAAACTTTCTTTAGTGGCTACGACCAGACTTGTGTGATTTTTGAGGTTTTCTTTGGTCACATATGTGAGTGGGCATGAGCAATCATGGTAGAGGGACTCAGGATTCACGAAAGGCACATAAACGATTGAGAAATGCTATGCCAATAAGAATTCAAAGTTTTTGATATCATCATCACAAAACATGAACATCCTGTCCTCATCATTTCCCTGATTCACCGCAACCCCAGATAGCAGCCCACCGGTAGCTACTGGGGATTGTGAAAATCCTGCTCACGACCATGCTAGGGACGGTGGACGCGTCCCCCAGCACCTCCCTTGAATTCCTGGTCATCGTCACGGGGACGTCTGTGTCCACGCTGACCGCCCTGTGCCCCCTGGCGCTGGATGGATGCAAATGCATGGCCTTTGCGCTGCCCCCCGTGAGGGCATCCCTGGCCGGCAGGGGCATTTACGTTGCCATCACGCTGCCCACCCTGGTGCTGACCGCCGCCATGGAAGCAGTTTTGGCCACCACCGTGAAAGCGGTTTGGCCCTCCGCCTTGGCGCGCACCATGACCGTGCTCTTGGCCTTCCTGTTGTCCCTGCTGCTGCTCCTGCTGGTCACGCTGGGGGCAGTCGCGCCCAATGTGCCCAGCCTGGTGGCAACGTCTGCAGATAATAAAAGAGCGGGAGTTGTTCTCCCCACCAAGTCGGCGGAAATTCTTGGAGGGCTCAGACGTTGCCTCCGCTGCCCGCTTTGGTGCACCGCTCGTTGGCGCTGACGGCACCTCACGCGCCGGCCTGCTTTCACGCGTGTCACGATCCCATACACTGGAGTTCTGCTTGTACACCACGCACACGCGTGCTGTTAGTATGTGAAGGGACTTCCACTCATTGTCATTGTCGTGTAGGCAGAAGAATCGCAGTTGAGGGCTGGCCAAACCACTCTGAAAGAGGTCAATCTTGGCTTGCTCCGTCAGGTGGCGATTGTGGACCTTCTTTGCAGTCTTCAGAAATGCCTCGGCATACCGCTCCACCGACACGTTCCCCTGCACGAGGCTCTCGAGCTCCTTCTTTACCTTCTATAAATCAGCAGGCTTGGAGTACAACTCACGCATCAGTCCGCAAAACTCCTCCCAGGTGGGGTCCGAGTGGTGTTGCTTCTGCTTGGAGAGCTCCGTCAGCTTCTCAAACGGCTTTGGCTTGAAGGAAAGCATACCTTGTGCAACCCACTGCACTTCCTCAATCCGAGCAAGGCGGAGGTGCCTCTGAAGAATCATCAAGAACGTATTAACGTTGCACGTGCCATCATAGCGGTCCGCCGGCTCAAGAACCACACAACTGCCAATCCCGCCTTTCTTCTGGGCCCGAGTTGGAGCTATACATGCCCGTAGTTCAGGCACATTTGCTTCCAAGCAAGGAGCATGATCGACGACCAGAGCCCGACGCGTGTCGCGAACGTTCGCACGTTCACTTTCCGCACTTTCACGCTCGCGGCGCTCCAAAATCTGTCCCAACTCCACCTCGGCTGCATGACGCGCCGCACCGACTGTTGCGTTGAGCACAACACGCTAGTTTTTGGCTTCTTTGGTGCGAAGTTCCTTAACCGCCTGCTCCGCCACCTTCGTGCGGCGGTGGACGGCCGCGTTCTCGCGCAATAACTTCCCGTTCTCCTCGTACACCTTCTCATTCATCCGCTGCACCATGAACGATCGTTCGCGAAGCGTGACGCGCACCATGTCTCGTCGTTGGCGAGCGCACCCATCACGGTCACGGCCAGCGTGAAATCCTCAGGAGGGAGGCGGGCGCGGAGGTGTTCGAGCTGTTTGTCGACGTTCAGGCGACGCGTGGCGTTGTCGAGCGCGCGCGGCGTTGTCGAGCGCACGCTGCGTTGCTGCCGAACTTGGCCGGCTCGCAGGTCGGGCTCGCTCTCATCCCGCCGAAACGAGAGCACGACCCTCGTCGTCCACGCGGTCGAATGCACGTTCCGCCTGGTTGGCGCCTGCTTCAGGTACCTTCGGCATAGAATTGCCCGCCTCACTGCCCTTGCTGGTTGTGTCATTTGCGTTCGGTTCTTCGTCAGCTTTGCGATCCACTGCAATCACCACGCGATCCGCTGGCTCATCGGGCGATTCATCTCCATGCTCGTCTCCTTCGGCAACCCTGTCAGGGTTATCAGCACCGGCGATGTTCCGCTTGGTGGCCTTTAACCCCTCCTCGTTTTTGCGAGTGATCGGGGCGGACGTGGCCTTGTTGCCGAAACCGAGCTCGACAGCGAGCAACCGACTTTTTCCATCACCTTGTCGAGCGGCTACAACGGGGGTCTCGCGTTGTTGTCCATGCTTTGGAGATATTGGCGTTACACCCCTTAGCGACACCAGGCGGGTACCTCGCCCTCTAGTCGTCGCCTCTCGGCGCGACTTGGCGAGGTGGGCGCCGGGCGCTAATGTCCCGCGACGCTCCTCGGATCCCAAGGGCGTACGTTCATTGGAGCGGCGGGGGCTGGTGCTTGGAGCACGCCCCAAGATCGCAGAGAGTCCGGTCCCAAGGCCGGCCATCCTTCTAGCAAGGCCTTGCTTCGGCTCTCTCACTCTCCAACCTCCTTCTCCAACCCCTCTCTCCCCTCTTCCTTTTTTTTTTTTTTAAAACTGGGTGGAGGACACACTATTGGACTATGTGTGCCTTGCTTCAAACCTGTGGTGGACCCAGGTGGCTCCAAGCCAAACCTCCTTCACCCTCTTTTTTTTTTGGTTGGAAAAAGGGGGAGGACACGCAATGTTAAACAGCACCAGCTGTCTGATTCAAGTCATAGACTTGCAGGTTGGAGACAAAATTGCAAACTAGAGTAGAAATTACAAGGTAGAAATCAATTTTTGCAAAATAGCCACAGAAAAACATTACAATAGTGAAGCAAAATGTGTTTAACTGGTAGTGGACGATTTTACGGATTCAACAAAAAAAAAAAAACGATGCAGGAAACGGAGGACCGGAGGCCAAGTTATGGCTCTCCCTACTCCTTTCTGCTTGGAGGAACCGGGACTGACGGGTCCCTTGTTCTTCTTGGATTGGGCGCCCGCCAAAAAAATGTTGAAGGCTCCTGGCTCGCCCCTTGTGCCTCCCTTGTTGCTGTAGCAAGAGGTTGATGTGGTAGCTTGTTGGTCCAGTAGCCCTTTGTGAGAGCAATGCTGTGCGGAAGTATGTTGGGTTGGTGGAGGTGGGGTGTGCGCGCATGACGGTGGTGGAGTGTGTTGTGCTTTGTACCGTTCCTGTACAGTTTACTGTGACCACTCGGCCGTGTCCATACTCGTGCAGATCCCTGAGGCAGGCAGCCCTGGTGACACCGGCGCGACGACAGGCGGCGGACTACCCGTCTGGAGCTGACCGACCACTGTTGCAGAGCCCCAGATGTCACCGGGACTCCTTGCTGTGACTTCTACGTCTTGCAGGCGCCTTTCGGCGGACTGGGCATGAGCCCCATTTGCATGTTTTTGCATTATATACTTGCTGTCCGTCGATGGATGCATGCATGTGACCAGTCGTTGCGTG